>CATIWM010178474.1:0-14648 GCA_949671775.1 Mallotus repandus
GGTATAAGTTTTATTGTCCAAACCATAGTTCTAGAATTATTGAGACAGGCAATGCCAAATTCATTGAGAATGGTGAAGTTAGTGGGAGTGCTGATAAACAAATTGTGGATATTAATGAAATAAGGGTTAATGTTCCACTACCCTTAAATGTTCCTACATCCATAATTATTCCAAATTTGCAAGAAAAAAATAATAATGAACAATATTTGAATGAAGAAGTACCCCATGAAGAACCTAACCTACCACCAGTTGATATAAATGATCCACGTGGAATAGCTTTTAAGTAAACCTGTAAGGGTGAGAAGACCGGCTATTTCAGATGATTATTTGGTTTATTTGCAAGAATCAGATTTTGATTGTGGCATTCATGAAGATCATGTTACCTTTTCACAAGCCATTAACAGTGATAAGTCTAATAAATGGATCAATGCTATGAAAGAGGAGATAAAATCAATGGCTAAAAATAATGTCTTGGATATTGTCGAATTGCCAGAAGGTTCTGTACGAGTTGGATGTAAGTGGGTCTTTAAGACTAAACGTGACTCGAATGGCAATATCAAAAGATTCAAAGCTAGACTTGTTGCCAAGGGTTATACTCAGAAAGATGGCATTGATTATAAAGAGACATTTTCATTTGTTTCAAAGAAAGATTCATTTAGAATCATTATTTCTTTGGTAGCTCAATATGATTTAGAGTTACATCAAATGGATGTGAAAATAGCATTTCTTAATGGGGATATAGAGGAAGAACTTTATATGGATCAACCTAAAGGTTTTTCCATAGAAGGAACGGATCATATGGTATCTAAACTTAAAAAATCAATATATGGACTTAAACAAGCTTCCAGGCAATGGTATCTTAAGTTCAATGATACTATTACATCTTTCGATTTTCAGAAAAATATCGTTGATCGGTGCATTTACTGAAAGATTAGTGGGAGTAAGTTTATATTTTTAGTTCTATATGTTGAGTTTATATTTTTAGTTCTACATGTTGATGATATTTTGCTTGCTGCTAATGATTTAGGCATCTTGTATGAGACTAAAAATTTTCTCTCTAAGAATTTTGAGATGAAAGATATGGGAGAGGCATCTTATGTGATTAGAATTTCAATATCTAAAAAGATATCACATGGATTATTAGGATTGTCTCAGAAAGCTTACATTGAGAAAATTCTTGAGGGGTTTAATATGAACAAATGTTCAGCAGGTGTTGTCCCAATACAAAAAGGGAACAAATTGAGTCTTATGCAATGTCCAAAGAATGATGTGGAGTGTAAGCAAATGGAATCTATTCCATATGCTTCTGTTGTGGGCAGTTTGATGTATTTTCAAACTTGCACAAGACCTGATATTAGCTTCGCAGTTGGAATATTGGGCCGATATCAGAGTAACCCTGGCATTGATCATTGGAAAGCTGCAAAGAAAGTGATGAGATACCTTCAAGGAACTAAGGATTATATGCTCACATTTAGGAGGTCTGATCAGTTAGAAGTGATTGGATATTCATATTCAGATTTTATTGGATGTGTTGACAGTAGAAAGTCAACTTTTGGCTATTTGTTCGTGTAAAGAGAACGGGCAATTTCATGGAAAAGTGCCAAACAATCTGTCATTGCCTCATCCACTATGGAAGCAGAGTTTGTAGCTTATTATGAAGCTACAATTCATGCATTATGGTTGCGGAACTCTATTTCAGGACTTGGGGTTGTCGACACCATTACCAAGCTGTTGAAAATTTATTGTGATAATTTCGTGGTAGTTTTCTTCTCCAAAAATGACAAATATTCCAGAGGTGCTAAACATATGGAATTGAAGTATTTTGTTGTCAAGGAGGAGGTTCAGAAACAAAGAGTGTGCATTGAACATATAAGAACGGATCTTATGATTGCAAATCCTTTAACTAAAGGCTTACAACCAAAGACATTTAAAGAACATGTACATAGAATGGGTCTTGATTGTATTAAAGATTGATTATGATGATGTTATGACACTCTTGAGCTCATTAATGTGATTCGTTTCTGAATTTGTCAAATTATTTCTTGCTCCTTGTGCTTGTATACGCTTAATGTTTTGAACAAGAAAATTAGTGTATCTTTAAGACAATTAAGTGGACATTAAGTTATTTATATATAACTTATGTAACCTAATTTGATAAGTTGCTAGTGTAGTAGTATATGGAAGGGAGTATGCAATTTGAAAGTGTATGACCGCTATAACTCTCATTATGTAAATTATCATGTTAAGATTAATCATGATGGAAGAATGACATTATGAAATTTAATTATGCGCGCCTAATATTTACACTATTAAATATTAACGTCATGAACTATCGGACCAAATAGGAGAATGTTAGATGTGGTCCGAAAGTTTAAGCTCATATTTAATATTTAATTTGGTTTCCTATTTAGTTAGGGTTATTATTTAATAGTGAAATAAATATAAGCTATTGATTTTGGTATTTGATAGACGTACCAGATTTAAAGTTATCAATATATATAAATTAATCCTCTCTCTACCTATTAGGGTTAGTAGACTAAAATCTATCTAATTCTCTGCTACGTGAAAATTAAGGTTAAAGAAGAAAAACCAGTTTAACCAAAATCCAAAATTTAATTCCAGTCTCTCTACGATATGATAAATTCTGCATCAAATTATTTATTTAAAATCTTATGTTTTATGATCATGTTAGTTTAACATCTTTGAACTAAAAGCATAAGTCCATAAAAAAGTGAGTTCATCAGGCATAAAGTATGTGCACCATGTGCATGTAATGTGCTTCTAATTGCTTACACAAGCTTTCAGTACCAAAAAGAGGTCAAGAATTAGGGATATAGAATGTTGCACCTGCACATGCAGCTCACACATAATCAATCAACAACCAAAGAAACCGAATCGAGAGCTTTCTGTCATCTACATATCTAGCAGGAAAGCGCAATGACAATACTAGGGGTGTTTTCGTGAGGAAAGGGAGAGGTCATGGGGGACTTTCACTGGAGAATGCTCATCGCTTACGAAAATAAATGGAAGAGCGATATGAGCAACACGAGAAGGAAAACACAATGACTAGAATAGAATAAAAAAATTTGCATATGTTCCCTCCAGCCAAATATAATTTTGAAAGTTAAATAAAAAGCATACAGCGTACAATCAATCTAAAAGTGAAAGCAATAGAAAGAACAAAAAGAAGACTACATTTCCAGCAAAACACTGTGTTTATCATCATAAAAGCCACCCAAATAAAAGAGAATGTACTCAAAGAAGGCACTCATGGAAAGAGCCTTCAGAGTATTTACAAGTTCCACACACCTCATAATTATCGACAAATTCGAAGGTATCATTTTCTCCACCACGGAAAGCAGCAACTCTGTAGAAATCGAACAAGAAATTAGAAGATAAAAATGGAAATGATAAGTTTAGATAACCCACAATTAAAAGAACTTGTGCAGACAGGCAATACTGGCATACCTTAGAGCTGCTGGTGGAGGTTGGCTGACGACCAGTTCTATAAGGTGATTCAGTAGGCATGCCAGGTACTTTCCCTGCACCAATTTGCCTTTCCTCCCTTACTTTATTGAAAATGTGAGTGTAGCCATCAGCTGACGCAGGGTTATTTTCATCCCAATCGCCAAACTTTGGAACAGCTGCACCCTTGTCAGGCTGTCACAACGAAAACAATATACAGGAACAAATTTCAGTAAAGGATCAATGCATCAAAAGAAATGAAAGAAGATAAAACCCAAAAATTACTCATTAAGAAAATAAAAACTCAAAAGTTATTCATTGTAAGTTTTTCTTTTCCCTAAGGTTTATTCTTTCTTTTTTTAAAAAAAAAATTGCAAGAGTTAGGATTCAACAGAGGGAAGCATTACATTATAGTAGCTTTAAGACAGAAGGACAAGGTCATATTGTCAACAAGGTAAGTTAAAAGAAGAATTTTGAACTCAAAGTAACTTCAGAAAGAAGAAGACCATTTATTCAAATGGTACCAAAGAAGGACGTTACCTGCTAACAGATCAATACTGGTTAACACAAACATAGACATAACTAAATTTCTAGGGAACAAGATAGAAACATACACTTTCATCGCCTTTTGGTTTCAAACGAGATCTTCCAGGAGTACCATGGCTGCTTTCATATGACCCTTTTCCTTCCCAGGAAGGAGATGGAGCCCCAGTTCCTCTCCCTGACATTTTAGCCCTTTGGTGAAGTGGGGACTGCTCAATGCTATTATCAGACCCAATGCTTTGCGCGCCTTGTCTTCCAGGTCGTTTGTGGCTTTCACCATAGTTCATTCCACGGCCTCCAGAACGCTGTGGTACTGACTCATGGCTAGTTCTGCGGTTCATATTGTCATGGCGAACTGGAGAGTCACTAAACTGTCTGAGATCACCATCTTCCCGGCTCCTTTGACGCTCATGAGCTCGCCTACCAATAGGTTCCTCTGATACAACTCTGCCCCCAGAAGAACCTTGCACTGGAGTTGCATCATCAGAGACTGAATCCAGATTCTCTTGGGGATCATTTGGATTTATAATCTTCCCACCTCTTCCCTTTCGAGCCTTTTCAAAGTAAGCTGTGTAAGGAACATTCTCGTCACTTTCCCAATTGCCGAATTTCGGCACATGCGAACGTTGCTGCCACAAGAACAAAAGATTGTAATCTACAAAAAAGCCATCTATAAAAGCAACAAAATTTTCATCCATGAATATAGACAGTTTATCCAACTAACAGGATCAGTGAGCTGCATTCATAAAATAAAGCAATATGGTCAGAATGGGCTTTCACTTATAAGAAAGGCTGCAGATAGGGGGCAAACCAAGGTAGCTGATAAACTAGGAACAATGGCAAGATTATGTTCAAAGTTTCTTCAAATATCTGAAAATGAGAGGAACAACATTGCACCACAATCCATATACTTTATTCCATCAATAACAGATGGATTGAGAAATTCCATATTCTACCAATCCAGTGTTTATTTTGTTTGCGCCTCTGATATAAATTTAGACTATTATCTCTCTGTGAGCATAAAATAACTCAAAACACACTCACAGACCATGGCACAATTGCAGCTGGAATGACTTATTTGCTATCCAAAAAGAGAATTGGAAACATTAAGGAAAATTAAAAAATGGAACGCAAGACAAAAAAATGTTATATTTTTGCAACAAATGGTGAATGCATTTAACGCAGTTTGAAGCATAAACCAAAGCTAGAAAATCAGTTTGACCTATGAGTATGCATTGATTTTATAGTATACATTAACTTTTAAATGATAAATCTTTAAGTATTGAGCTTATAGACATCATATCCGCACATCAGATTCAACAGAAATGCAGCTTGGGTTTTGCTATTCATGTCAATTGCAAAGGTTGGGAGGAAAAGGCACTGATGCAGAGAAAGACCATGCTTTAAATACTAAGTGAGAGAGAGAGATGTAAAACCAATATATTATACCATTGTATACCCATACTCGTTGAATGCTTGACTAGAGCTTTGCAGGTTTTTTAGTAGCTTATCACAAAAACCAAAGAAAAGCAAAAGTACAACCAACTGGGATTTTAGTGTACAGAATTTTGAGGAATATCTACAGGATTCTAAAATGCAAACTAAATTAACATATCATCTAAACGTGTGACATTAGAGATAGTTAAATTATCAAGTCAGGTGAAACCTAAGGATCAAGATGCCAAAATAATAACTACTCAATTGTGAAAAATGCACAGTTGTAACTCCAGTTTACTAGACTTGATTTTTCTGCCTTTAAGTGCTTCCATCAACTAAAATACGAGCACATGACCAAGGTAAAAAAATCCATGAATGGAAGTTGGAGAGATAAGTCAACTGTGAAACAAGTATGATTGTATTTATTAAGTCTGATTACTATATTTACTCCCTAAGATATGAACAATCTATCCACACCATTCATGCTTCACCTTGGAGGTGATAACCAGGAAAAAAATGCGTCAGCAAGGATGCAGCTCCAATTTCTAGACGATTTACTGTTAATCAGAGAAGACAGCAGCAGTGCACCTAAGAGTCATTATAGAAAAAAATTGTTTTGCTGTTCCCCCTCAAATGGCAACATATAGGAAATAATCTAAAAACATGAATCTACATGTATGCTTGAATTATGAATGTCTACATAGAAACTCAGCAAGTCATTCTTGATGATAAATTCTTTCAATTTCATGTCCTCATGATTCCTTAGTACAAATCAGTCTCGCAACTTTAATTAAATTTTATTGCCTTTCTTACTATTATCATTCCAATTACAGTCAGCTTTATTTCTTATATTTGGACAACTGGAAAAACCAAACCACTTTAAGCACATGCTTGTCAGTTCACTTTTCTTTAAAATATTACCATCTCAAAAGAGAAAAACCATTATCTCCTTTACACTTAGGAGAGAATTTTTACGCTAATGATCTTAAAAGGATGATTAGGAGTCGGAAAAAGTGAGGTTCACAAGTTTTTTCTATGTATATCTATAGACTATACAGTTTGCTCCTTGTAAGTAAGATCTATATAATACTGTGCTTGAACGGAGTTACAAGACATGGGAAAAAGATACAGGGAATGGGGAAAGGGAAAAACGATTTACACAAATGCAGGGAAAATTTTTCTGTAAAGGAGAAGGGGAAAATGAAGGTCCCAGATATGCTACAAAAAGACTCAAGAACACTCAGAAATTCAAAAAAATGACAGAATGTAAAGTCAACCATAGCATTCACAAAAGCCAAGGTGCTATTTGGTTTTAGCAATTCCTAATTCAATAACGACAAAGAGATACATCAAATGATGCTCGCTTTCCATGACATAAAAGTGAACAGCATGCTTACCAGCATATTATACATGAGCTTTGGCTAATTAATATTTCAATTATGTGGACTCAACATAAAGAGGAGAGGGAATATTAACCAAGCATCTGTCTACTAAAGTCCCTAAACAATCAAAGTGTCATTCCTACCAACTAAGATTGGCTCAATTATTGCACCTTCAGGTGGACATTTTCTGTTCAATAAGCAAGCCCTTTCACTGGAAACACATTATTTGGTCTTTATAAATGAATTGAAAGGACAAAAGAAGTAAACTACAAGTGCCCAAGAGAACCCCCTTCGTGCAAGTGCAAAACAGGGCCCTTTATATCCATTGTCAATACGAAGAGATGCATGATAGATATGTAGAAAGAGATATGTGCAAAATGGTGTGTTATTTACATAATGTGAAACAAAAACAGCCTTTGTTAGACCACATTACACAAGAAACACAAGTATGTATGCTTGTCAATCCCTTGAGATTACCAAAAAATGTATGTTCTATAAAGAATTCACAGATCCATGCACCAAAGGGAAGCTACGACACTTGTGATCTGTCCCCAGTTCCATTCACAAACAACATTCAGAAGCAGTAGACTCCAAAGGTTAAGTTAAATCAATAAATTAGCAGCTAAAAAACCAAATCTGATACCAAAAAACCCCCTCCCAAAAAAAAAATGTTTTAACTTTCAAACATAATAAAGGCTATGAAAACTAAATGGAAAAAAAGAGGGACAAATTCATTTTTTGACATAAAATTTCAAACTGAAATTTTTTCAAATAAAGAACTCAGCAACTAACCTTCTATGATAAACAGGAAAAGCTAGCTATTTTCCACATGAACTTCAAATTCTATAATGTAAATAAGGGATTTCATCCATCAAGAAGACGCAAAATGCCCCTAGTCTACATCCCATACTACAATAAGAACCCAAAAAAAATGCATATGCATCCTCTTAATTAGAACAAAAATAGTGCAAACAAAACATTAGGTTTAGGATTATTATCATGTAAGCAACTGAATTGGTAAAATCTTTCTCATGTTACGGTGATTTAGATATGTTCTCATCTACCATTTGTTATTGATGTTATATTCATTGCCTTTCTTGTTTCTTTCAACATTATCATATGCTAATGCATCAAGTAATAAAAACAAAACTCAGATACACAAACTGCCAATTTTAATTTTTTTTTTTTTTTGGTTATTTATACAATAACATGTAGAAAATTCACCAAAGATTTAACCTTCCATAACCATGTACAGTTGAAATTCGATTATCAATTCAAATCCATATAATTCAAACTCCAAAAACAGACAAAGAAGCCGAATCAAAGATTACAAGAAAACCAAAATCCCAACATTGCCAATCAAGTCCAATCCAAATTAACTTAAAACCACAAAGATTGGTCCTTGAAAATAAACCAGAAGCACTAACTTTCTTTCATCTAAAGCAACAAAACAGCCAACAAACAATGAAAATAACACAAAACCCAAGAATCAAAAACAAAAAGAAAGGGTAAAACTTACTGCCATTTCCTTTTCCAGCAGGCTTGGAACAAAACCCAGAAACCAAAGAAACAATCTTTGAACCAAAATTCAACTTCGTACAAAAAGAACTCAGCTCAGCTCCAACCAAAAAACAAATACAAAACCTTTCAACGACCCAGAAAAGAAATACCGAAAGACACACACGGAGACACCAAGAAAGAGTCTACAGAGACTTTTAGTCCTGTAAAAGAAAGAGGGTATTCTTCTTTATACTTTTTAATTGAAGAGAGAGCCCTGCAGAGAAGAAGATGAAGCGAAGGTTTATCAACCTTTGACAGGAGCCACCGGTAATCTTTGACCATTCTCATTTCTCCGTAAAATTAAAGATAATTAATTAAAACTTAAAAAGAAATAGAGAAAAAGTCTTCATTTTTTTTTCCTCAAGTTTTCTTACATTTATGATATTCTTTCTTCTTTGTCGTCTTTTTAGTTTTTGTTCTTGACAGAGATGATTCCACCGCTTCCACACCCATCCCAC
The DNA here is from genome assembly GCA_949671775.1 of Mallotus repandus. Taxonomy (NCBI): domain Eukaryota; kingdom Viridiplantae; phylum Streptophyta; class Magnoliopsida; order Malpighiales; family Euphorbiaceae; genus Mallotus; species Mallotus repandus. The sequence goes on from CATIWM010178474.1 coordinate 8,846, forward strand.
CATACAATATTGAATTATCTATTAAAACACTTTTTTTCGGTACACAGTTAAAGTGTTTTAATTTCCCCCACGAGGATGGAAGTATTAAGGGTAAAAATTAAATTTTACTCTTAACATCTATATATTTATACTTTTAACACTTAAATTAGATGTGAGCAACATTTAGTAAAACACTTTATATATATATATATATATATGTTTGCATATATGGCAATCACTTCACTACTGAACTTTAAGTAATATGACAATATGTTTGAATTGTGATGTTTTACTTATAATAGATATTTTATTTGAAAATTATAAAAAATTTAGTGCAGAATATCAATTTATAAAAAATTAAAATGGTATTTAATCATATATTATTTAAAAATATTATGTTCAAATTCACATATTATTTCAATTTCAAATATATGAATTCAAAAGTTAATAAAAATGTATAATTTAAAGGATAAAAGTATAGAAAAAAATACAATGTGATTAGATTTTTTCGATTATTGGTCTTATTATTTTATTTTTACTTTCATAACCTCTAATATTATTAAAAATATAAAATTTATTATTAAAATAATATAGCCTACCCGCCTAGGAATGGGATGGCTTAATGTCTTCCCATCCATGGGTAAAGCATCAATGGGGAGCGGTTCGAAACCCCTCGGTCCCTGGTATCTAAATATCTAAGAGTAAAATTATTTACTAATAATATAAAATTCAACTAAATATAATAAATAAAACTAAAATTTATTCTTAATTTTATAAAAAAATATTTTAATGAAAAAGTAATTTTTTGTATTTATCTCAAAAATATATTATAACATGAAAAATAAAAAACAACTATAATTGAATTTAAACATTTTAAAAATTAAAATATAACTATATTTCAAAATTGCAAGAACTAAAACACAATCTTTTCATTTTATAAATACAAAATGCATGTAAAATACTGATAAATATAATGTTCATTTTAAAGTAACATAAATTAATAGTTAAAATATTGTATTCAACCGTTGAATAATAATATATATTTTGAATATTTCATACCTAATTAATAAAAATAATTAAATTTTAATATTTAATAAATGATATTAAAAAAATTAAATATTAAAAATAATACAATTAAATCAAGGAAAATATTTTTGCTTGGATTACAATAAATTTTAGAAGTACTTTAATAGCATGTGAGAAATGAATGGGTGTGGAAGTAGCAGTTCGTGTCGTGTTATTATTAATAATGGGAGTTTTGTCTGGTCATGGCAGTTGGCTGTTAAACGGACGAGGTTAAAGAGTTAACGGCGTGACTGTTAATGGCGGCGGACTAAAAAAAATCTTACATAATAATTATTTAAAATAAAAAAATAAAAACACAAACACATAAAAAGCTGCAAACAGTGTGTGCCTTTGTCTTCTTTTGTTGAAACATTTCTGCTCACCTTTCATTTTCTTCCTTATTAATTTCTTCTTTTAAATATTATTAACCTTAAAAAATCTTATATTATATTTTTAAATCATTCGCACTCAAAATCTATTAAATTTATTAATTCAATTTTATCAATTAAAATTATAAAAACGATAAAAATCTCTCAATAACTAACATAATTATGTATATAATAATTAAAATTTATAATGTTACTTAAGTAAAAATGATCTCTCTTAACTAATTCTAATATTCTTAATGTAAAATCTATTATTATGTGAACCCACAAAAATAAAATAAAAATAATGCTATGTTTTGGAATCTGTTTTGGAGATTATTACAATTTTTCCACTGTTTAAAATATAATAAAAACTTTTTTTTTAATTCATGAAAATTTTTACTAACTCAAATATTGTGAAATTTATGTATCGAAAATAGTTAATTTATAAATTATTTACTGGGAAAGTGGTAATTTTTATTACTATTGTAATTATGAAAACAAATTTTGAAATATTTCCACTCTCACACCACCCACATAACAAAGCAGTGAAAATCAAGAATTTAAATAATGGTAACGGTCGCAGTCGCATATAACGGTAACAAACTTATCACAGTGATAAATATCTGTAACAATCTGTTGAGTCAAAAAAAAAATTTCAAATTGTAAAATATTTGAAATTAATATATTTTAAAAATGTTCGCAAAAAAATAAACATACAACAATTTAATAAGTATAATTGCAATAAAAATAAACATTAGTTATATTATTTCACATGATAATTACACATATACTATTATAAATCTATTAACTATTATATTATTTCACATTATAATTAATTAATTATACATACAATACCATAAAGTTAAAAAAATATAAAATAAAAAAAAATATTGAAAAGATAACATATATAAAATAATATTAATGCATAATGTTCCTTCATTCAATTTAAAGCCACTGTCATATTTTTCCTGCACAGACTTGAGCATCTTTTGTCATCTTTATAAATTTTTTTTGCCATAAAATCTTTTCTTTTAGTATAAATAATTGACGTGCCTTATGGTACGAATATTTATGGTTCGGTTTGATTGGTTTAAAATATAAATTTTTAACCAGATCAACAAAATTAATTTTCAAATATGAGAACTCTTAACTAAACCAAATACTATTAAAAATTATTTAAACCAATGATATTTGGATTCGATTTGGTCAATTTAATAAAAAATAAAAAATAAATAAAATTAAAATTACTAATAATACATTTCGTAAAATATATTAAAAGTATGACAAAATGGAAAATTTATATTATATACATATCATTTAAAGCAATAATAATAATAATAATAATAACCACTGTTACTTTACAGTATGTCGCAGTGAGTAACAACCACGACTGATACATAACGGTTATGACTGATAAATAACTGCCGTAATGACTATTACATATACATTTATTTACAACCGCTAAATAACAATAAATAATGTCACGACACCATGAAAAATTTAGAAATAATGGCCGTTTATTTAATAAAAATATTTTAATAATTAATTTAACGCGACTATATGCACCACAATTAAAATTCAAAATATCGGTTAAATAAAAATATTCCCTAACTAGGTAATCCTGGTAATTTTTTTCGTTACTTTTTAAAATTTTGTATAAAGCTTTTTATTGCAAAATAAAAATTCAAGAATTTTTAATTTGTTGTACAATTTATACAAAAAAATTATATAATTTAAAAATATTAAGGATAATATTACAGCGTGTACATTTGCAACACGTGGGCATGCCAACAAACCAGCTATTATTATTATTATTATAAAAATAGTTATGCATATATGTATAAGCAAAAATAAACATAAATGAAGGTCCTACACATTCAATTAAATATAAGCACACCCTAACCACTTAGCCAAAGTAGTTAGTTAGTTATAATTAACAAAGAAATGTATAAAAGCTTTTATTTTTTGTATTAAACTACATGATGTGTATTATTTGTAAATTATTGTGGCTAATAAATTATGTGTTATATAAATTTTTAGATGAAAATTACTGATGAAGCTTAGATACAAATTTTAACATTTTAAATAAAGAATAAAAGCTGATTTATTATGATACTTGAAGTTAATGTATATAGGTTAGGGTGTAATTAAATTAAGTCGAGTTAAGTAGACATACTGTTAAGTTTGAGTTCAACTTGACTTTTAAAGTCAAAATTTGAACTTGATCGAGTTTTTTTTTTAAGCATGAGTGTGACTCAATTAAATGATTTATATACTAAAATTCGGCTCAATTTGATTAATTAAATTAAATTTTTTAAAATATATATTTAAAAAAATTTAAACTCGACTTGAGTTCAAACTAGATTCGGTTTAATAAAATATATTATAATTATATTAAAATAAATGGATTAAATAATAAATATACATAAGCTCAATTAGGAGTCTGTCGACACACTACTAAACTCAAGTTCGAACTTGACTTTTCAATACAAGCTCGCAAACCTATCGAGTTACATATTTAGGAGCTTGAACTCAATTAAATAGCCTACTCAAGTAGGTTGAGCTCGAACTCAACTCAGTAGCCTACTGGCCCTACTCGAGTAGCTCGAATTCAAGCTTGGCTCGAAAATAATCAAGTTAATTTTAAATTTTTTTTTAAATTAATATCGAGTAACTCGCTAATCGGCTTAATTTAATTATATAATTATATTAAAAAAATTTATCTTTCTTATAAATTCATCTGATTCAAATTTTATAGAAGTTAGTGCAATAATATATTTTTAAAATTAAATGAGAAAATTCAAATGTTAATATTCTAAAATAAGATATCAAAGTTTAAATAATTTTTCACGTTCTGAAAAAAAAAACTTAGTGTTATATATTTGCATTATTTTAAGATTGTGTCGTCTCTCTACACCTTGGGACTTTTGTTCTAAATTGGCAAATTGGCTGGTTTCGGCTGGATGCATTTTTTCTTTAGTTTTATTTGCCGGTCGCATGGATTAATTAACAATAAATTGCAATGCTTAATTTATTTGACCATGAATATATATATATATGACCATGAATATATATATATATATAAACTATTCAAATTATTTTAAATATTATAGCATGATTTGTTCATTGTATTCTTTTTTTTTTTTCCATGATGAATGCTTTAATGTTGTTATGTATCAGCAAAGAAAGGAAAAGAATAAACCAAAGGCAAAGAAAGAGTAATTAAGTGATAATTTATTTCTAAAAATACCATGAGATATAAAATTTGAATCATATCATTATTAAATTTATTTTTGTAAAAGAGAGAATTAGTCCTTATTGTGTCATCGATTAATAACTAATTCATAATAAAAATCAAAACTAACCAATAAGATAGTAGTTAAGTGATAACTTCTCTTTAAAAGCATTATAAGGTGTAAAATTTGATTTTTTTACGATCGTCAATTTAAAAAAAACGAATCACTCATATTGTACAGTCCATCAAAATTTAAATAATATGACTTCCTATTAAAAAAAAAAGCCAACCTTATTTTATTTTTAGTTTAACGTGTGAAAGAGAATGTTTCCGTAAAATATTGAATATGGGAATTTTATTAATTATTTGAAAGTGAAATGACAACAAATAAGTTTAAGAATGAATGAGCATATTGATGGGCAATTGATAATGAGAGTGTTTTCTTCTTATGAGACACTTGCGAAATTTATTATTCAACATATCGTATTAGGCTAATATAAAGAAAGCACTAAAACTATTTAAAAAATAAAATAAAATAAAATATTTAGTAGATAATATATATATATATATATATATATTACTAATAAATAACTACGTGTTTTCCACGTGAACAAAAAATTTATTTGACTCGTGATATATAATAAATAAACAGTTAATATTATTATTATTATTAAATAAAAATTTTAAAAATAATAATAATATTATTTATTTATATAACAATTTAATATTAACTTAATATAGTTATAATTTATTACAATCTTTATAAATATTTTATTTAAATAGTTATATGATATTACTTCAATATTTTTTATAATTAATTTTTTTCAACTCTAAAACTAATTTTATATAAGAAGATATTATGGTCATACTTAATCATAAGATAATAAAAACTATTAGTTATTTATTAATAAAAAATTTAAAAATAATAAAAGATGTATGTAGACGGCGGGGTTTAGCGCGCGCCCAAGTTTATTTTTAACATTTAATTACAAAAAGACCCTTGAAGGAAAAGAAAACTTTCAATTTAGTCCGTAAAAATGCAATCAAGCCTTGGAATCCAAAATTCAAATATTAGAGACCCATTTGCCACGAGTTTTCATCATCGGAGTCCTCTTTCGCATCCATGCTCTAATTATCCCGAAATTGGGTGCTTACA
>CATIWM010178505.1:0-35569 GCA_949671775.1 Mallotus repandus
CTTATTTTCTGTTTTCAATTTTTTTTTATTTTTTTTTTATTCTTTTTATTTTTTTGTTCTTAGTCTTGGTTTTGGGTATTGATATACATATAAGCGGTGTGCTCTATTTCAGATATTATAATTAACATATGTTGAGTTTTAATAAATAATTAAAATTTCAGATATGCTAAAAAATTATTTTGAAATATATATATATATATATATATTAGTTTGATATTATTTATCCAACAATAAATACTTACTCAAATTATCATATTCAGATGTTGTTTTGAGTTTCATATGTTGTTTTGAGTGTCAAATACTGTTTTAAGTTTCAGATACGAATAATATTCAGAAAATCTACTAATTTTAATTGTATCATATACGAATAAATTCTAAAAAAATATTGTATTTATGAGTTTGAGACACCATTTTTAATTTTCAGATACTGTTTTGAGTTTGCGATACGATTTTGAATTTCGTATATTTTTTTGAGTTTCCGATAATGTTTTGAGTTTCCAATATGAACAATATTCGGACAATATACTATTTTGATTATATCATATTCAAATAATATTTGAAAAATATACTGTATTTATGAGTTTTGAGATACTGTTTTTAAGTTCCATATACTGTTTTGGTTTCAGATGCCTATAATATTAAGATAATATACTTTTTTTATCATATACCGTATGTTATTTCATATACTATTTTGAATTTCAAATACTTATAATATTCAGATAATATACTTTTTTGAGTTTTAGATACTTATAATATGCAGATGATATACTGTTTTGTTTTTAAGTATCATTCTTATTATATCTTAAGCTTGTTTTGCAACAAACATTTAACACAATTGGACAATATAGACTCAACTTTTAATAATTTAACACAAAAATACTCACTTTTTCTATTCATTTAGACATCTTTAACTTGTAAATCAAAGAACCATTTTTTATTTGTTCCAAAAAAATAGACTGCTAAAAATACGCAAAATTCTCAAAAAAAGAAAATCTTCAATTAAATTATCAACAAATAAATAATAATAATAATAATGCTACTTAAAAGTGAATTAGATAATTAAAAAATAGCTAAATAAAAATGTGACTTTTCTAAAAAAAATAAAAATAAAAATATGATTAAATGGCCACACAATGAAAAGTAAAAAAAAATAACCCTTAAGAGAAAATGTTCAATTTTTATTTTACTATCAATAATAAAATTGATTATAAAATCATCAGTTGTGACTAGGGCAAGCCAAGATAAGAACTTGACTCCGTTCTCACTATCTTTCCTTGCTATAATTGACACGTATACACATCACCACCATCACATAAAAAAACGCACTCTTTGGGATAAGGACCCATCATCCAATGGCTATATTTGACTTGAATTTTGTTATTTTTTTAAAATAAAATAATTTTTCATTTTTGTTCTTCTCAGTTCTTTCTATAAATAGTTCACACCTCTTCTAATTAATAGTCACCTTTATCTTGTTCTTTTTTTTTATTATTATTTTGAAAGCTTTTACCAATTTTTTTTACATTGGGCTGTTGATTCTCGAGTTGTGATCAAATCTTTTATAATAGGGGAAAAGAATTATTGGGTGTTTCTTAGATTCTGTTACTGTTTCGAAAGAAGAAAAAATATTATGGCTACTGCTTTTGTTGGTATGATTGGAAGGAAATGGGTGTGCTGGTTCTTCATCTTCTTAGTTTCAAATCAATAATAGAAAAAAGAAGAACATGAGGAGTGATAGAGTTAAGTTTTTCTATGTTTATTCTTCTTCATCATTTGTTATGGATCCTTACAAGACTCTCAGGATTCAACCTAGTGAAGTCAAGAAAGCCTTTAAGCAGCTTGCTTTGCAAGTGTGTATGTACATATATGTATTAAAAAAAGTTTTGATTTGATTGATCGATTTTGTGGGTTTTTTCTTTGATGATTGTTTTTGGGTGCTTTTTTTTTAAGAAGACACGGATTGAAGAAGGGAAAGACGCAAAAAAAGAGGAAGAAGAAGATGCAAAACGGAAGAAAAAAAAAAGGACACATATGTAATTTTTGAGAAATATAGGATACAAGTGTAATATTTAGAAAACATAAGACATTACATGTTAATGACATCAATTTTTTAGGTATTCATATAAAAATCCCATAAAAAAGAGGGTTACTTTCACAAATGACCTAAAACCTAAAAAAATATATACAAATATGCATTGAATCTTTTTTCTTTCAAAATTAACTTTACCAAATAAAATATTTTCCGTTTGTCTTTTTTTTTTCTTCCTCCATTTTTTCACACCTTCTCCTTCTTCAAACGTTCACTCTCTTCATTTTTTCTTTGAGCTAACACATACGCTGCCTGATTGGCAGAGTGCTTCACAAAAGAAAGACTAACATTTTGAAAAGCTGAAAGAAGGTTGCAACAATTCTGTGTCGCCAGCAATGCAATTTGGAGAGCTCTACTTAATTGGAAACATAATCTACCACTCAGCCTCTATTTATTTGCGAAAAATATTTTATTTTTGGCTAGAAAATATTTTCTAAAAAAATTATTTTTCAAGAAAAATATTTTTTGATATTTGACTGCAATACTAGAAGATAATAAATAAGAAAAAAGACATTAAAAGTAAAAAAAAAAGGACAATAAATGAAGAGAGATTGCTTGAAAAAGTATTAGAAAATAATTTTCCATCCTTAAAATAAAAAATTATTTTCTTTTATTTTAAAATTATTTTTTTTTAACTTATTTTCTTTAATAATCTAAATACTAAAAAATAAAAAAAAATATTTTCTGCAAACATCTAGAGACTTAATTGTCCCAAATAATGAAATTGCTTCGTCAGACTATTGTTTTCGAAAAAAAAACAACAAAAGGAAAACAAAGGCCCACAGATTGGGAGACAAGCCCTTATTCAAAAGGTCATTAGATTAGGTTGTGAAGGCCCACCAACACTGCCTTGGAATCTAATCCAATCCATGTCCTTGTTTGAAACAAACAAAAACAAGAAAAGGTTGATCCCACGTGTCACTCAAAAAGAAACCTTGATAAAGTGTTACTCGATGTGATGACACTTGTCATCCTCACATTCTTCATAGCCCCTTGTTTCCGAGTACCCAGCCAGTTTTGCATTGCTCATGCTGCTCCTGGCTTACGCCATCTCTGGACACGTTTCCATTTCTTTTATAACAAACAAGCACGAGGTTTTTTATTTTTTAGGAAAAAATTATTAACAGGCTCTCAAATTTATATAATTTATTTTGTTGAATCTCTATATATTTATTATATTTTAAAATTTTTTAAAAAATTTATTTAATATATTATTAAATTTATTTAATAAAAAAATTAATATTTAAAAATTTAATATTATATTAAATAAATATTTAAAATTTTAATGTTCTATCAAATACGTGTTTAAAGGTTTAATGTATACCAAATAAATATTTAAGGGTCTTTTAAAATATAATAAATATATAGAAGCTCAATAAAATAAATTATAAAAATTTGAAGGCCATATAATGAATTTTTTTCTTCTTTTATATAAATTTATAAAGTGTCCAACTTTTTTTATTGTTATTATATAGGCGTTTAAATAATTTTTTTTTATAATTAGACATATAAATTTATAATTTTTTTTTAAATGTTGTTTATAGTAAATTTTATATGTGAAAGTGTATATATATCTTACTTTAAATGTAAATTGACTTCAAAATCATCATATTAAATTTTATTTTCTTTTTCAATTAAATTAATTTTTAAAGTTACTAGAAATAAAAATATTTTTTATTTATCAAATTAAATTATAAAAATTAGAAATTTTTTCTTTTTTCTTTTGTTTTATTGATTATAGTGGTTACATAATATATTTATTCATTAAAAAATTTATTTTATTTTTATTTTTAATTATAATAAATAATTTTTTTTTGTATTTTTATGTTAGTCAAATTATATTTTTCTTTTCACACTTTCATACAAATTTAAAAATAAATTTAATATTTTTATTTTTCAATAATAATAGTTTAATTTTTAATTTTGTTATACTTTAATAATATTTAATATATTTTTCTTTCAAATTTAATATATATAATTGAAAGGATAATTTTTAAATAAAAAAATAATCTGTATAAAATAGAGCATTTAAGTCAATTTACGGCTTAAAATGAGACAAATACTTAAACGTATAAAACATATCAAAGATACTAATTTAAATTTTTTTTATAAGTTCAGACACCTAATAATAATAATAAAAAATTATTCAAACACCAAAATAGTAGAAGTGAAAAAATTCAAACATGATTTATATATTTATCCCTTTTTTTTTTTGACAAGTTCTTCTATCCCATAATAAAGAATTACAATTTCATATTATTAATATATCTATCATATTATTATTATTATTATAATGTTAAGCCTTGTGGTTATTATCAAAAGCTTTAACATTGATATGTGGTGCTAGAATTTAAATTTAGAACCTCCAAGTCATAAAATTTATGCATTATTTGATTTAGATCTCATAGACAAACACAAACACTTAAATCATAGTTAACGAAAATTTGAAAATATATATATTTTTTCTTTTTTTCTTTTTTAATTTTTTTTAAAGAAAAAAAAAGCTTAATCTATCAGCACTCTCTCAATTTGACTATCTCTTAATTAAATATCTCAATTCATTAAAAATAAAATTATTTACATTTTTAATATTATTTAAAATATCTAAATAATATTTTTGTATATTAAAAAGAAATTTTCAAACACTTGAAACTGCTAAAAACTTAATTTATTAAAGTGGTCAATTTATAAATTAAGAATGAATTGATAAAACGTGTGTTTATGGAAAATGTAAATTAATGTATTAAAAATGTGTGTGTATATATATATATATATATGCTATTTGTATTAAGTCCGAATTTATTATGCAATTTATGTAATCATATCAATCAATCTTAGAAATATTAAATTAAATGATATAACAATCAATATAATAATAGTAAATTAAATATCAATACCCGTTACTTTTTAATAATTTTGAAGAATTTTAAGTTAAATCTGGAGTTCTTTTTGATGTGTCACGGATAATCTTCATCTTAATCTTTTAAAATTCAAAAAGCAGATCGATATACAGTTAGATTATGTTATTGCTTCTTTTTAAGCACTCCCATTCCATATTATTGCTTCCTACTCTGTACGAAATCTTAATTAACCCTTCCTTTTTTTTAAATAGATTTTTTTTTTTGATATTAGACCAGTTAAAGGTCTTTGCACGTGTGAACACAGGAAATTATCTAAAGCACATTTTGACTATATATTTTGACTCTAAACTAACTAGAGACATCTAGTATTAATGCTGATTGACAAAGCTTAAAAAATCTAATTATAGCTTAACATGTATGGATTGACTAACTAGTTTTAGTTGAAAACTTAGAAAAAAAAAAAAAATTAATATACCCATCAACAAAGATATGGTGTATTACTAGCTAGTCAGCGAAACAGCACTAATGTAATGTAAATCAAGTATGAACATAACGAATTGACGAATAAAAGAAAATATTATGTATAATGAATTCATCACTCCTCCAATTTATGGATAAAGGAATTATTATTTTTGTTATTATAGTCATTAATCAATAAAATTAATGTTCCATCTAAAATTCAAGAGTAAAATATTTTTGCTAAAAGAATTCTTTAAATTGAAAGTACAACTTTTGAATTTGTATAGTATTCTCTTTATGTGTAAGTGTGTTAAATATATAGATATAAAGAAAATGAGAGTCAAACGAATTTTAACAAAACACAGTATATCAGTTGTTTGAGGAGAATTATTTTTATTTAAATGAAGTTTTGAGTTTGAGTTATGATGTATACAGTTGCGTTAGATTAGTTTTTAAAATACTTTTATTCTTCTTATGATTATTTTTCGATCGAATCAAATTAATCAAAATTTTGTGACACTAAAAAAAATACAATATGTTTATAAGCAATAACATTACATATATATGTAATGTATATATATACATATATTGTATATTTGTATATATATACATATATACGTATATATTTATATATGTACATTACATATATACAAATACCATTATGTGCGAAAGTATTACGTACGAGCCCAATAGTCAAATGGTGGAAGTGGTTTCACCAAGTAAAAAGAATTTGGATTCAATTCACGAAGGCGGTGTGTGTAGAGGCATTGACGCATCCTATAAAAATAATGCATACTATACTTTAATTGGACCAAGCTTTTTTGGCTTTCGAGATTAGTGCTATCAATCTATATTGACAAGGACTGAATTAGAAAGTTCTATTTGAAAATCAAAATTAGCTAAACATTAAAAAAATCCACAGATAATTAATTTTCAGAGAGTTAATAGACTAAAATATAATGATATTTGTAATAGACATTAACAAATGTATAAAAAAAATTGAAAATTTGAAGAGTTCAAGAGATCTGTACTCAAATTAAGCAAGGGTTTTATCAAATATTCTGTAACAACAAACAGCATATCTAGCAATGTTCAAAAATTTCTACACTGGTTGTTGTTTTTTTTTTAATTATTTATCTGAACCATCGATATTTAAAATTTATTGGATTATAATTAATTTAGTTTGATTTAGGTAAAACTACAATAATGATAAAAAAATTTTAACAATTAATTTAATACGACAATATAAATCACGATTTGAAAAAATTAAAATATCGTTTAACTGATTTCAATGATTATTACTTAATAAAAAAATAAATCTACATATAACTAAGATATTAATCATATTCGTGCAAACAGCAAAAAGAAAATGCATGATTGCTAATAATATCTGGCAGGTTCTTTAGTCCGAATTTATTCTCAGTTTTTGTTATTACCGGTAAGCACGGCAGAAGTTATGGGCAGATAACAGGATGCACATGTGGTATTCCAAAGTTGTGTTACACGTACAAGAGTAGCTACCCAACAAAAACAACCTTATAATTCACACACTGTCTTCAGCTCAGGTAAGAGCCAAATGGGAATGTCTTTTGGCCAAAAACACAAAAGCACACACCCAACCCCAGTTCACCAAAAAAGCAAGATTAAGAATTCAAACATTGTCTTTAAAGCAAAAGACACGAAAATTAATAAATGGGTTTTGGGATTTATTGCTATTTGAACACGGATTAGTAAAAGAAATGCTTAGTTGAATTCTGTGTTTTCTTCTTTAAAACCAAATTTGCTTTTGACAGCAAATAGAGAACACCATCTAGATAACATCCATGCATGTTGTTTTGACACCAACATATCCTTAATTGGGTAGAGGATTAGTGCTAATCTACATTAAGCTTATCGCTAAATCTTTATGGAAATCTAGCTTGGACAAGTGTGATAAGATCTATATATATATATATATATAATCTGAAACAATCTATTAGCGGTTTAAACTATGAGATTTATATACTCCTAGTTAAAACCCTATTGGCACAGATAATTTGTGCCTTTCTGAACGTGTTAGAGGTACTAGGAGCACTATGGTTACTGAATTGTCTGTTTTGTTAATGTTGTCTTTATGTTACAAAACAAAACGTAAATCATAGTTAGAGCTGTCCTTTCTCCAAAATTTAGAGAGCAAAACCAAGAAAAGACATTTACAGATGTAGTGAGAACTGAGAACTAGATTACTGTAGCTCTCTACCTATAAATAAAATTCACGTTGTTGTCATCTGTCAATTTCTGCAAGCTGTTACTAAAGTGTTATTTAGTGGCATGTTTTTGATTGTGATTAAACTGAAGCCATGGTTTCATGTTTGTCTTAATTAATAATTACCAAACCTATATTGATAGAATACAATTAGTTTTTTTTTTTTATTATTTGAGGCTTTCAGTATCCGGTAATTACAAAAATTTCAACTATTTTCGAGTCTAGCTGAATGGACACACAAAAAGAATAAACCTCTCCCAGCATTTATTTTCTCCATATAAAATACTCAAATTTGAAATCTTAGTTAAGGGAATTCAAGTTATTTGACACTTGAATCAATTGGTACATACTTTTTCTTTTTTCTTTTATAATTACTGTAAAAGATGTTATTGGAACCGTAAAATATCTAAAAAATATTATTTTATTATTTTTTAACTCCCTTTTAATAAATTTATTAAAATATTAGTCGTTATGTATATATTGAACAGATTAAATTGAATTAGTTCAGTGAATTTTAAATACTAGTGTTTTAAAAAAAAACATCTATCAAAATATTGCAACAGGTGCCTCATATCCCATACATGAGTGTTATCGACCAAGTTTTTATATGTGGTGTAGGCTGAGAAAATGAAAAAAATAGTAATGAGGTTTATGTAATCGGTACTGAACTGTCTTTAAAACTATAAAATATAAATTTTGTAAAATCTGAGCCAGTTAACAAAAATAGAACATACAATGAAGTTAAAATATAATCACTTCTTTTTTTTAAAATATTATAAAATAAAACAATGATTATAAAATTATTTTTTTTAATTTAAAAGAAAGAATTATCATTATTAAAGTTAAATCATTTAATCTCTTTATTAATAAAAAGAATAAATACCAATATAATAATGGAGATTCTTCTATGGTCCATGATATGTCACTAAGACTGATATCAAACGTGTTTATTATAGTACACGAAATTTGAGATTTTAAAAAAAATTAAAATGATTCAGTATGTTATGTAATATAATAGTTTACTATTTTTAATTTATGTGTCTTTTTTTTTAATAATGTAAAAAATAAAGTAAAATAAAGAGAGTCTTTGCATGGTCCCTGAAAAAAAAAAGCAAAGAAAAATTAAGTGTTCTGCTTCCACAATAACAAAAAACTTAATCTGTTGTTAATGAAAATCCAAAACCTTATCTAATAAACAGACTTTTTCCTGATGCGTTAATTATCATGTTGCAGATATAGTCGGTACCAAATCTACTCATGCAACGTACTATATGTAGTCCCAGCAGCCCTAGCTACACCCTTCATCGAATCTTATTTATCCAATCTTTGATCTTATCATTATATATCGAAATCAAAATGAATCTTTCTTTATATTTACCTTTTTTTTTTCCTTTTTAATCAAATTGATTTTTTTCTCTTAAGATTTTTTTTTCCATAATAACATAATTCTTACCTTTTTGACTCATTTATGAATTATAGCTCTATAAAGCGAAAATATAGCTCTTATTTTTTTCAATCTTATGTCAATGTTATTTTTATGAGATCATAACTTTTTTTTGTTGGAGGAAGAGATTATAACTCATTGTGATCTCAAAAGCTTTTAAGAAATTACTTTACTAGTTGAATTTCAATTTTATAAAACCAAAACTAATGTTGTAGCTATTTAAAGAGACTTTTCCTTTTTTATTGACGGAGTAGTCAAATAATAACTTATCTTCAAGAGCATTTTGAAATGTAGAATTTAATTTTCATAATTGTTAATTTAGAAGAGAAAGTCTGACTTCTATTATACGTTTTGTCAAAATTCAAGTCACATAACTTTTCTATTAAAAAAACAAAAGGGCTATTACTTGAAGCTAAAGCATAGAATTTAGGATATTACTCTTTCGGCAAATGATCGAGGCAATTCTTATGTACTTTTAAGATTTTTTCCCAAACTTTTTGCATTCTTTAATTGCGTTTAAGGCTCTTCTTTTCTTCGTCATAATCAATAGTATGAACTATGAAGTAGTGTGTCTCCAAATCATGACTATATGAATCCAAGCAAGATGCTACCGCCGAAAGGTGAAAACTTGGCGGGACTAAAAAATCTTTGGGAAAAAAGAAAAATTAATTCAAAGTCCAAGTTCAACTGATTTTATTACAATCCAAAAACGTTTGAGTGGCCATTATTATATTTTACGGTCAATAATTCAGGAACAAAAGAAAAGAATTGTGTTGATTTGAAACATGAATAGTATAGTGGAGGTTTAAGCATGCTTGTTACTTAGAAGTTGCATGAACTTTCATTTTAATGGAGAGGTATCTTACACGTTTTTGTGACCAAAAATTGTCTTGACGTGCATATATGGATTTTTGAGTCAAATGATCACAATATATGCAGTTGAGCTCATTAGCGCTCATGCTCTTGCGATGAAGGGTTCGAGATAGACCCACTAAATAAATTTGCGCGTATATGGAACTGGAACCATATGACTGCCATCCACTTGGCTTTGTCTCTGTTGATGGGTGGAACCCTTGTAGGTCCATTTGTAATGTATTGTAATTTTAAGACTTTGATCAACAAAAGCTGACTTTGCTTTGTTAAGGACTCGGCATACATATCTGTTGATGGGTCTATTGTGCAATCATATGGACCACCCTCTTTTGATTTACATTTGTATACTGACGGTTTAGCCTCCTTTCCCCAATATGAAACCATTTGTAATGGATTCCATCAAATGTTTCTTTGGGGTGTCTTTAGAATGTAGGGGAAGTGCCATTTCAATAGGATGTACTGGAATTTTCTAATTTAGGTCAGACAATTTTAAAAATTAAAATAAAATATTAGTGAGAGGGTAGTTAAATAGTAATTTTTCTCTAAGGACATCTTAAAATACATGGTTTGATTCATACTACCAATTAAGATCATATGACCTTTCAATCTACTAAAAAAAATTAAAATAAAATTTTAACATTATCATCGACTTATCATTAATAATCCAACAATTAAATATTTACTTTTTCTAGATTAGATATCCAATATTTAAAATTATTATCAAATATAGAGCAACGGTTAAGTCAAATGTGAATCAGGTCACAATCATAAACTTTTAATTTTTATATTTACATACTAAGTTTGCAAATTACTTTACTAATTTCATCTAAACATACTTGAAATGGTCCACAACTTAGCAAAAATTGGACCATATAAGCGTGTTTTGAGCATTTGCCACATACACATTAGCAACATGAAACATATCACAAACTTATATATATAATATATATTTTTTTTTCCAGTAATTGACCGTATCCCTAATTACTTTGATTAACCTGTTTAATTAGTGGATTAATATTGACTGTATTACATGGTCCGAGAGAACCAACACGGCTTCTTTGGACTGACCATAAGCAGAGGTGTTTAAAAACACTTAACTAGCACAATCAACTAAGCCGTCCGCTCCTGAAAAAGGACAATACTTTAGGTGGCAATGGCAATAATAAATTACTGAATCTTCATCTCTTTTGACATACTACACTGCTAAACTGCAAAAAATAAAAATTCCCCTTGTCAAGGCAGGCACAAAGGACGGGCCCGAGTGGGCTGCGAAAGATGGGATGGGTCCGTGTACATGACTGTCCATGAGCACATTTTTTGTCCTTGTTGCAGGACAGGTATAATTTGCCCAGGAAACTCAACAGAAAACGTCCAACAATCATTTTGACTCTGTTATTAATATAAGTCCAAACATTTTGATCGTATTATGTGTATGCAAAATCTTTAGTTTTTATGAGAAAAATGTTCGTATTTATTTAGAGGAAATAAACATTTATTATCTATATATATATATATAATGCGAAAGAAAATCTTAGTTCACTGCGACTGGATTTTGCTTTTCTTCTTTATATAGACAGAGTAACTTTGCGCCGGACGCTAGCAAACAATAACATCCTTCCAAAGAGCCGAGTGTTGGTTGTGGAGTGTTCAAAGCGAGACTTCCGCTTCAAAAACCCTATAAAACCCCCCTTCTCCTTCCACTTCTGAAACCCCCCCTTCCCCAACTTTCTCATCACAACAGTGCCTCCCACCCAACTCTCTCTCTCTCTCTCTCTCTCTCACTCATTCTTTTTAGACACACTTGTAACAAAAACAGTAGCAACAGCAATGTGCCAGCTAAACTCCTCTCGTATGTCCTGCAAATGCAATAGCCAAGAAGATTTGCCTTACCTCCTCTCAATCAAGGATGACCCTCAGCCCAACCTCTACTTCCCATTATTGATCCCCAAAAGCCCAACACCAAAAAAGCAGGAAAAACTGGTAACAAAAGAGGATACCCGCTTCTCTCTTGCTATCAGAGAAGGTGTTTCCATTGCCAAAATAGCCCTTCCTATGATACTGACAAGTCTTGTGCTTTACTCTCGCTCGATGGTCTCTATGCTCTTTCTTGGCCGTCTTGGGGAGCTTGCTTTAGCCGGTGGTTCTCTTGCCATAGGCTTTGCTAATATAACTGGCTATTCTATTCTCTCTGGTCTCGCCATTGGAATGGAACCCATCTGTGGTCAAGCTTTTGGAGCCCAGAGACATAGCCTTCTCGGCCTTTCTTTGCAAAGAACAATCCTTCTGCTCATATTAACTTCCTTGCCCATATCTTTTCTTTGGCTAAACATGAAAAGTATTCTTATTTTTTTTGGCCAAGATTTGGCTATAGCCACAGAGGCACAGTCGTTTCTTATATATTCCATCCCTGATCTTTTAGCACAATCTTTTTTACACCCATTGAGAATCTATCTAAGAACTCAGTCCATAAACTTACCTTTAACGTTCTGTGCTATTCTCTCAATTCTTCTACACATACCCATAAACTACTTTCTTGTAACCCACCTAAATTTAGGAATCAAAGGTGTTGCTCTAAGTGGGGTATGGACTAACGTCAATCTTGTAGCCTCGTTAATAATCTATATACTTATATCTGGTGTTCATAAAAAGACATGGAGTGGTCTCTCAATGGAGTGCTTTAAAGGATGGAAATCTCTCCTGGATTTAGCAATTCCAAGCTGCATCTCTGTTTGTCTCGAATGGTGGTGGTATGAAATCATGATTCTGCTTTGTGGACTGTTATTGAATCCAAAAGCAACCGTTGCCTCCATGGGCGTTCTGATACAAACCACTTCGCTCATCTACATATTCCCTTCTTCTTTAAGCTTCAGTGTATCAACAAGGGTAGGAAATGAACTGGGTGCTAACCAGCCCAAGAAAGCGAAACTAGCAGCCATTGTAGGCCTCGCTTGCAGCTTTATACTGGGCTTTTCTGCTTTAAGTTTTACAGTTACAGTGAGGAATATATGGGCTAGCATGTTCACTCAAGACAAAGAGATTATTGCCTTAACATCGCTTGTTTTGCCAATAATAGGATTGTGTGAATTAGGAAACTGCCCACAAACAACAGGTTGTGGTGTGCTAAGAGGGACAGCTAGGCCAAAAGTAGGGGCAAATATCAACCTGGGTTGTTTTTACCTTGTTGGTATGCCGGTAGCAATATGGTTAGCATTTATTGCAGGATTTGATTTTGAAGGGCTATGGTTAGGACTGATGGCTGCTCAGGGATCATGTGTTGTGACTATGTTGGTGGTTCTGTGTCGCACAGATTGGGATTCTCAAGCTCAAAGAGCTAAAGAACTGACTGGTGATGTCGATGAGGAAAAGAAGCCACCAAAAGATGAAACCGAGGAGGAATCTTTTTATGAATTTAGTGATTCTGATAATCAATCAACAGTTTGATTAATCATTTTTCCTCCTTTTGTTTATTTTAATTAGGCTCTTAATTTTGTCCTAACATGTACAGAGAGAGCAGGGGAAAAGATATCACTAGGAGCACTTCTAGTAAAAATCAATTTTGCTAGCGACAGGAGGAAAAAAAAATTGGAAACTACTTAAAGATCTTGGGAAGCAGCTGAAACAATAACCCACAGTTTTATCCATTGTACTCTTTTAATTAGAAATTATGTATAATATGTACGATCAAATTCAAGGTGCATTGTCTCTCTTATTTGTTTGAAATTCAACGTTCTGCTCCATTTTCTTTAAATTCTAACTCAGTCATAAGCCTTAAAAAAAAAAAAAAAAAAACAAGTACAAAGGTAGCGTGGCCAATCATATGTGGAAGAATAAAAAATAAAAAAACCACATAGGATTTTGTAATGCTATATATAACCTTGTATACATTATTGAAGGGTACATTTTCAAACAAGCAAACAATACTAGTACCTCCTACACGTGTAAAAGTCCACTAATTTTTTAGCTTTTTCAGGATGCATGCTGAAACCTTTTGCATGCATGCACATGTATAAGCTGCTCATATATAACAAATGTGCCCTTGCACATTTATCAACAATTCCTTTCCAAAGCTAGATATAAAAATATAAAACATATATTCAGAAATTATATATATCAAATATAATGCAGACATTGTGGTATGCGTTATGTTGATAGGTGTCATTCAGTCAGCAATTATCTGAATAATAATGTATTAATAATAATTCTTCTGATAAAAAATATAATGCAGACAGATATTATATGTCATAAAAAATTAAGTGATGGAGAAAACTACAATGGTAAAAGAACAATGCACCACACATACGACAAAAACTTGAACTACTACTAAAATAATGAATGTGAATGTGCATCACATAATTTATAATCCGAGAAAGATGAAATTTGTCTTGAAGCAACCAGTAAATAAGTAAGAAAAGATAAATTAAACTAAAAACAATTCCAAGATTGTTGAATTTGTACATTGTTGTACCCATATAAATATTGTTCCTAAGGCTATAAATTTGGGCTAATTTGTCGGTTGGTCGACCTCTAACACCATTAAGGGCGGCCGGCTGCCTAATTACGGCCTTATATTTTACTTTTACCTTTACCCCTCTTCCAACTCCATTAAAATTCATCAGTAACTACAGAAGATCAGACAAAACTATATATTTTTTTTTCTTGGCCTTAAATGGTTAAGAAATTAAGTGTTAGTGTTTTTGAAAAAGCAGCCATATGCTCATACTGAATGCTATTGTGCTGAACAATAACAGATGGACAAAACTAATTGGATTTTGCAGTCTCCATATGATTATAGTAGCTAATTCAACTTATGTTTATGTATATTTAATACATAATTAAGGAACATTATATATAAAGCCACCTGAAAATGGGAATCTTCTTTCTTTTAAAAAAGAGATTAGTACGCAGTAGTCACATTAAAATTGCAAGTTGCAGCAAAGTCAACGAGTCCTATACGATACCCCTCAGGACTTTCCAGAAAGATCCTCCACTTGATGAAATCCCTGTTGCTGGCTTCTTCGCTTTGTTTGATGCATTCCCCATAAGATCTATATACATAGAGGGAATCAGAAGTTAATTAAATTGGAATTTTCTGCAGCAGAGATTATTATTCCTTTATACCTTAATAATCTCAACCTTAAATCAATCAATAATTACAATTAGAGGCTTCTTCTCCACTTTAATTATCTGCTACAGCTACAAATAACAACAATAATGTTCTTACGTTAATTTACAACTTAATTTATGTTTGACTTCTTGCATTTATATTCTTCCACGCAGCAGCCGTTAGAACACCTTTATCATTAAAAACGGAATAAAGGACCAAAGGGATACACAGAACATGAAGAATTTGATTTTCACTATATTTCTTGGATTCCCATATTGAAGGTTGTGCATTTTGTATTTGACTTCCGAAAATTGTATTTGATATGCTTATAATACTTAATTATTTTATAAATTTTTTGTCATACATAAAAAATATATATAATTTGTATGAATATAATTGGAAACTTTAAAAAATTTAATCTTAGTATTAAAGAATGCTATTTACATCGTTTTGTCTTATTTTATGTGCAATTTTTGTATGTATTTATTATCTCACTCAAAAAATGTAAATATAATATGAATTTAAGATTTTACATATTTGAAATTTTATGTATGGAGAAAATAGATGTTGAAAAATTTTTATTTCTCCTTATAGATTCATCCACTCAAATTCTAAAAAAGTTTAAACTCTTATGATTATTAGATACCTGGGTGTCATATGAAAAAAAAAAATCATTTCGCATTATTTTTTAGTAAAAATATACTAAAAAATATTTAAAAATAAGAAAATTGTGTTTTTAAGCATGCTTTGAGTTCGGTGGATTCTCTTAGCAAATGCAATTATTTAATTTTTATGGAGTTAACATTCAAATCTCGTAATTGTCTGTTCTTGTTATGTTATGCTCCTAATTATTATTTTCAGTAATATTAGGTGAGAAACTTCAGTTTTAATCTTATTATAAAAAAACGAAATCATTCAAAATAATGTCACATGTATATTGCCCGACATGGACTGAAGTGGATTTATTTATGAGCAATTTTTTTTAAAGGTACTACTTGTGTTAATATATAATTTTGTGGTTGACCATGACATTGAAGAGGTTGTACTTGTTCAGGGACAACTTTAATTTAACAATTGTTTAGTGGGACAACATTTTAACTAATGACATGTTCCGTCAAATAAATTATAGTGGATCATGCTAGCAAGAAAATAATTAAATGATAATTTTAGTCTATCTTGAAATGTAAAATTTAAATTCTGCTGCTATTGGTTTAAAAAAAGAGGACGAATTCTATTATGCAATCTATCAATGTTTAAGTCATAAATTTTCTTATTTAAAAAAAAAATTATAGTGTATCCATATGCCAATTACAGTCGTTGAGACCCAGCTGCATCTAGGCCATAGACTTTTTTTTTCATATTCTAATTTTTAAATGTGGTTGTGTGATTGATTATATTAAATAATAATTAGTTTTCAATCTGAAAAATCTGTAATTATTTATTCTATGGTTGATTTTAAAATGGTTCAATAAAATGCAAAGCTTCAATTTATGTATTAACTATGATTTTCTTTTAATTTTTTTAACTATTTATAGAATTTATTTAATTTTAACTAATTTAGTTCAATCTAGACAAAACCACAATGACTATAAAAATCTTTCAAAAGTTAATTTAATACAATTGTATACACTGATTTATGTTTCTATTATGCTCATTTTAATATTAGTTTTAATTATGCCTAACTAAAAATTAAATACCAATATGTATATATATATATATGAGAACAATACATTTATTATATGAGAGAGGGATAAAGTTAAAAAAATAATATTTGATATAAATCTCAAATATAATAGTTGCTAGATATTATGTATGATAATTCAAAAATGCTACTTTAAGTTAAGAAGTCTTTTTTTTTTAATTATTAAATCAATAACTAAGCATCGTTATGGCACACACCTTGCAGCACTATAATCTATTCATTTTGACCAAAGACTTGCAGCACTATGAACTACTATTCATTTTGAAATTTAAAAACATTGTAAAAAAAAGTTTCTTAAAAAAATTTCACGACACAAATCAATTTATTTCATAACATAAAATAGTTCACTGGTGTAAGAATTATTTTAGGCCTTGATTTTAGGAAAACTACTAGATGATTAATTTATAACTAAGAAGTACTCATAATTAACTCAGTTTTTTTCTCTCTCTCTTTTTTTTTTTTTTTTTTTTTGTAAATACAAGATGTGAATTAGAATAAATAAAAGAATGTACCTTTTCTGAGAGTTGAAGAGAGCATGTTGATCAAGTTTCCATAACCTTAATGAAGATAGTAAATGAAGCTGATTTTTGGTAAACTATAGCCCTTGGACACACAACCCACCTCTTTAGAGTAGCCAAGCATCATAAGGTACATTTATCAAAATAAATAATTAAATAAATTGCAAGAGAAAATGACACGATCCCAATAATTTCTCCCCATAGAGAAAGGGCAGTGGATCTGATTGGACCTCCAAAGGTTCATATAAGATTATAAGATTCATTTCTGATTCGTAGTCAAATGATGTTTTGGATTCTAACCATATTGTATTAATTTTATTCTCAATATATAATATAAAATAAGCTAAAGTAATTCATCATAAGACGCATTGGATTTGATCAAACTAAGAATTTGAAACAAAAAAAAAATTATTAAAAGCTATAGGAATGGTGTATGTCTCCTCTGATCAAGAAACAAATAGTATAATTAAGATTTTATTATCGATATTCATAAGGAAGAAGAAAATGACTTAGAATGGCTCTACGAGGATGCGAAATGAACTACACCGTTTCTGTGCATGGTGCAATGTTGAGTAAAATTATGGAGAATAATGGAGACAATGTGGCTCCACAATGGATCCAAAGTTTATTAATTACATAGCCTAAACATTAAGGTTAATGATTAATTAATTAAGCAAATAAGTATGTGTATGTATACTGTGTAATTAACATACCACGTGTAGAAAAATAATTGAGAGATTTGGTATCAAGCATGAAACATGAGTAAAATTATATATGGCAATGGCTATATTTTGGAGTTATTGTCACCATCAGAAATGAAGGATTGACACAGTAATCAGTGGATAACATTATATATGGCCTCCCAGATATAGTTTATGTGCATACGAAATACACTTCATATAATGTGCTTCATGAATTGAAAAATTATAAGATCACACAGCGGTGTAATCTTTTAATTATATCATATGATATCTCATATTCTCATGAGATCATATGATACCTTTTAATTAACATGTCATGATGATCATGTGAGTACTAATAAAGCAACGCTAATTTGTTTAAATGAAACTAAACATCTTAATGTATATTAGTAAATTTTATTTCGTGTTTTTATAATATAATTGAACTTGTAAATTTTCATGGGCAAATCAAAATTTTTTGTTTTTTAAATATTTGCAATATGAATGTTCTCTATTTTAATTTATATTATCACTATTATATATGTGTTAGAAAAAAAAAATAGTTATAAAAAGCACTAAACATTTAATTGTTTTCCAAACTCACCCGTGTAAAGACTAAATGCATGGGCGTGCCTAATTAACCAAAAAGTTTATTGTACCTGGTTAATAAAATGAGACATGTTGTTTATCTATATCTCAAATGTAAAATACTTACTGCTCATGTAATGACTAATCGCATTACATCCAAACCCAATAAATCATTCGGGAAAAAAAAGCAAAAATGTACCTAAACAATTTTACAAATAAAAAATTTGTTATAAATTAGTCATGCATGACGTTACAAGGGTGTTTTGCTAAAGTCTGAAAATAAATGACAAAAATTTGTCAACAGCCAGCATAAAATATGGGATTCTCTGAATTTCCTGTAGTAATAGAAGAATCTCAGAAAGATTGTGAGACCTCAAATTACTGACTGTTAAGTTTCATTTTTTTATATGTTTTTGAATATATAAATTTTTTTTCCTAAACTATATTTATTAAGTGTCAATTAATTAGTATCAAGAGCAAAAGGTGCTTATAAGATGAAAACAAACGAATAAAAGCGGCCTTTTGAGGCCATCAATGTATTTTTAAAACAAGAAGAAAAAAGTCAAACGAAAAAGAGGGACTAACTTAAGGGTTGACTTTAAATAATGTGCTCATCAGAGTTGGCTAAATATATAATTAAGCACAACTAAATTATTTTCTTATTTTGAACATAAATAAATATATCAACTATATTGTTAACACCTCATGTGGGAGCTACATATCAAATAATTGTACTACTGTTAAATGAATAATTTTGTTTTTGATTATTTTCGGTATTCAATATGTACAAAAGTTTTGATTATTTTTTCTTTTCAAACTCGAGACTTGTTAAAAAAAAATTAATTTCATTATGATCAATCAAGTCTTAGAAAAATATAGCACCCATTTGACTAATCATGAATTTTGTATTTAAATATTCTAATGATAAATAAAGTACAAAATCCAAAGGTCTAGTATTCTCATTTAATCTTTGATAAAATTGGTCGGTGATAAAATACCCTACCCAAAAGATAAGAAATGCCATATAGATTAAAAATGGACAAAGAGAAACAATTCAAGAATACATCATGCATGTTGCAGGCGCATGCATTTTTTTTTTTTTTTTTTTAAATGTTGAAAATCGGTTCCTTTCTCAATCAATCTTGTCATAAAAATATTTATATTTTGATTAGTCGGCTCTCTTTAATGTCCAAATTTAATAATTTATAATTTAAAAAATAATTTCAATTCAACTAATTTAGCGAGTCGGGTGAACTTATAAGAAAGTAAAATTCTCTAACGCATGTTGTCTCCGCATATAAATTTTAAATTCAAAATCTTAGTCATAAAAATTTAAACTTTTTACCACTTAAATCAACAAATATTAATAAAAACAGCTATACATATAATATTATAAATGAGCTGATTGATAATTTTATTATAGAAATCAGATTATGAATAGAATATATAGTGCATGTGCCATAATGCGCTAATTAGGATTGTAGTTTTAATTAGATGTTAATTAAGCAGCCGAGTCAATTCATCCAGCTCAATTATGATTATTTGTGTGCTGTTAATCACTAATTTTGTCCCAGCATTATGAATAATTAAGTACATGTATATTAATTTATTAAAATGTTGTTATATTCGAAACCGCTTAATTAGCATATGTAATTAATCAGCGGAACTGATTAATTCGCATCTTCATAGGTGGCCTACATTATTTTATGTAAAAATTTTCAAGAAAAAAAAATATATATATACGTACAATGCATAAAATAATAATATAAACATACATAATAACAAATCAAAGATTGAAAAGCTTATCTTAATATTAGACTTCAAAGACGTTGAGGGCCAGAGTGATCGAATCCAAAAGGCTGCTACAGGTTTGGCATCGATTTCTAGCATGCTTCAGGCCAAATCATATACCAACAACAATTAGCATTATGTATATGTAATATTATTATATCACGAACTTTAGAAAAAATTTATGAATTAATAATTTAATGGTCAAATATTCACATACCTCTTGAGATAGTCCAGAGTAAAAATTTCGCTCCTTATAATTCTTTTTTTTCCTTTTTTACCCTTTCAAAATTCTGTAAGTACCAAAAATATTTAACTTGGACTATCAATGAGTATGTGATAAATTAAGAGAACAAAATTGGGGGATAAGAGTTGCATAGGAAACTAATGGGGAGGGACAGTGGGGTTTATATATATGCATGGAAAATTCACACATCCAGTTGAAATGGGCAGGCAAGTTGATCGGGTCCTGGCCATGATCACCTTACAGCAGACGGAACAGGCAAGGGCAAAGGACATAATAGTTTTAGGGCAGTGACTTTAATTCAAGTGAAAAGCCAAAGGGGCGTGCAACTTGTTGTTGAGAAGACAAAATAATCGAGCTTGCAGGTAATTGGCTCATTTTGGGGAGACCTTCCCTTCACGTTGTGAGACCTTGACTTTAACAACCAAAGTGAGATGTGTATAATTTAACAGTTTAATGGTCTTCATGGAAGATTCATATTAAAATGTGTGTCCCCTTTAAAAATACTTATAGTAATTAAACTATCAACATTAATTTATAAGAATAAACTAACAATATAACACCACTGGATAATAGAAATAATTAACTTAGTTGTTCAAATGAAAATTAATTGATCTGTTGAAACTAAAAATTACAACGTATTATTTGTAATTTTAGCACAGTTACAATTTGATAAAAAAATTAAAAATTAAAATACATATATGACATTTAAGGTGAATTAAAAATGAACATGCCCAGTTAATATTATATCATACATAAGTTTATAAAAGTAAAAATATACAGAGTGTTTATATGTAAATTATCAATTTCCATCGCTCTTAAAAGACTCTAATTAACCAGTAAAAAAAGGTGTATGGTATCCCATAGATGTGTTTTGAATTGCTAATCATAATTCGATTCAATCATCAAAATTTGTTCAATTTTTTAGGTCTACTGAAAGAGTATGTTTGATATAAAAAAAAAATTCATAACATTTTATAAAATTTACTTATGAATTTAATTTTTAATATGTTTGGTTTAAATAAAATCTTTTTAAAATTCATTTAAGTTTATGAAATTACTTATAATTAAATCAAATTCTAATAAAAAAGTTAAAATTTTCAAATAAATTTTATGATTTTAAGTCTATTGATTAAATTGCTTTTTTTATCAATTTTTTCTAAACTACTCCTATACCAAACAAAATATAATAAATATAAAATTTATTTAAAATAATTTTATATTATATTCATTTAAAACAGACACATGATATATATAAAAACTCATTTGCAATTAATTAAATTTTATTCAAAGTTTATTTGGAATTGAAATAAATTTTTTAATAAAATTGAATAGAAATTGAAAGAATGTTATTAGGAAAATTGCCAACTTGATTTTAAAAATTGATCTTTATGTGCGTTTTACATTCGCTGTAATTTGAGAAAGTTACTAAGCTTATTATCAAATCATTGAAACTGCGAAAGAGACATTGATTAGATTATTTTTTAAACATTTTTGGCTAGTGAGTCAACTAGCGACTATCATCTGTTAAGAGTCAATTAAGGCGGAATATAAACTTTATGAGAGAAAAAAATTTCCTCCTTAATCCTTATTTAGTTCAATTTCATTAAAAAAATTTATTTATAAATAAAATTTATTTGAAATAAACACATTTTATCAATAATAATAGATTTAGTCTTAAATAATTATACAAAATTAATAAATTAGAATTTGAAATAAATTTTATAAAATTTTTATTTAAACCAAATATACTCACTTTAATTTACAAATAAATTTTATTAAATTTTGTGAAATTCATTTAAACCGAAAAGACACTAAATCTACAAGATGTATGGAAACATAACTTTATAACTATTTGTGATAATTTTTTTCCAAATTCTTTGTTTGAATGAACTTACTAAAGACCTTATTGTATGTGCAGATTTAAAACTCCACAAATTCATCAAACTTTTTATTATGCATGTAGAGTTTACAGTTGAGTTAATTTCAGAATTATCGATTTGTATGAATAAGGTCAAAAGAATTGTCTACCCTTTTTCCATGCATCTTTAACTGAGAGTCTCAGATGGAAAATTTTTGAGCTATGTCATATAGCCAACCTGGGCTTATGAAATAAGGAAAAAAAAAGTGCCTATTCAAAGGTTCAATGTTAGAAAGTTGGCCATCCATCATCTAGAGGGTCGCACATGCTGATCTAATATTGCTTTCTAGCATTACTAGCAACAGGAGTAGGCTTAGTAGCAACAAGTTTTTGAGTCAATGCCACCATCGTTACGCTTACTACCTTTCTGCTGCTGGATGAATTCAAATTGTTTCCTACCTTTCAAGTTCCTACAAGAATTTCATACACGTAATTCCATTATCGATGAGATGGGTGAGTTTGTCGCATGCTAGGGAATAACTTTTTTTTTCCCTTAATTTATTGCTAGAGGATAAGTTTTGCATTGAAGATAACATAGGAAAGAATTCATCAACTTCCATTTGAAAAAGAAAATAAAAAATCATCAACTTTTCTTCCATTTTTTTTTTGTCTAAGATAAACACAGACATAGTGATGCAATAGTTATCGTTATCAATTCTATTATTGGATCATAAATCAAGCTATTTCTTTATTAATGGAGTTAAAAAGTTCATTGCTTATTTGTGAAAATATTTATGTATTACTAGTGCGTGTGAATTCATTTTCATGTGGTTATAGCAACATGCTAAATTTGACCAACTTGGCCACTTTTGTTGCTGATAGGGAAGCAACTAAACAACTAAAAATAGATTGGTTGATAGAAGAGGTGGGTCGATGTCAATTATCAAAAGAGTTGGCCACTCAGTGACTTGTGGTTCAAAGGAAGAGAGCAAAAGGCGGGCGTAACCCTTTCCAGGAGACAAGACGGCGCACGTAAACAAGCCTGCAGCCTCCAGGTCGACCCCAACCCAACCCTCCAAATAATAATAATTGCTAATGTTGCAGATGTAACTGAATTTTACTTTATAAAACTATGAAAAAAAATTTAAGTGACATAAATATAGTGGATAGAGGAGATAATAGCCCATAAATAAATAAAAAAAAATTTTAAATTAAAGAATTTAAAATATTTTTGTGTAAAAAATTTAGCTAGGCAGTATTAATTATTTATTGTGTTGTATAATTAAATAATAAATAGATATTGTAATAATATTCTAAAATGTAAGGTTAAAATTTTGCTACTGACATAATTTATAAAGTTATTTTTATTTGATTTAAAAAGAAGGTTACTTTCATATTTTTAATTTTTTAATTTCTCAGTGTTAATTATTATTGTGTTGAATAATACCACATTATGTTCTTTTTGTTTAATTTTAATGAGAAGCTTCAATTGCCGCAATTCCGTGTCAACTTTTGGGGCTCTTGGTGACCATGAAAAGCTGAAAAAAGGCAAAAGGCAAAGGCAAAGCCAAATCCTTTCTTTCTTTCTCTTGTGACGCTGTATACGGGATATATACGCTTATCAGAATATTGAATAATATTATGCACACGTGGGAGGGGGAAAGCTGATGATATAGATTAATTGTGTCTACAGATTAAATAATCTCAGCAAGCTTGCTAGTTGAGATTCTTTTGTATGATTTTTAATTTAGGGGGGAACATGTTCTTTATCTTCAAGCCATGCATGCACACATCATGCATCTATCCCATCTCCATTTTGTATTAATATTGTTGCAACTTGCCAAATGTAATAAAAAAAAAAAGATGAAAAGATATTTTTTGAATCTGACTCATGCATTGATTGATTAATTTGACAAGATGGAAACAAGAAAGAATGGTTGCAAGAACCCCCCCTTCGTTTGAGGAAAGATCATCACGAGAGGAAACATATTACAAAATCTATATCATTTCAAAACATCTAACTTTAACTCATGACTCATGCTTATCTTTTTCTTCTGCTATGTCACGACATTTTAGCAAAGTTTACCAAATCCACCGAAAGTTAGCAAACTCAATCGCTTCATAGATATCAAAATCTTTCGTCTGTTGGCAAAGATAATGAATCCCAAGTAATTCAAAAGAAAGCTTCTAGATTTTATTTATATCTTTCTTGCTACTATAATTTTGGACTGATGTTACCCAAAAATAAGCATTGAAAATTATAAAAATACAATTACACTTGCAAGCAAATAAATAATTAAGATACCCGTGGAATCAATTCAATATTAAGTTTTTTAAATAATTTATTTTTTTAATTCAGGCGGAGTGTTCACGTGTTAGTTGGCTCATAGTTCGCGTAGACCAAGGGCGAACACTCATCATTTACCACATGGACTATCAGGGTAGAACGAAACCCCTTCTTACCACAAGTTTTTAATAATATGGCCTTGATATGTTATTACCTGCGACCTTCTTTAAAGACTAAACTTCTCTTACTAAGACTACGGTTTTTGATAGAGCGGGTAGAGCCATAAGTAGATGGAACCCTTTCGTTTTTATTTTTCTTCTACCGGATGATCCATGAAGTTGCCTATGATTTTTTCAACTGATAGCTTGATTAGTCTATTTTTGAATAGATTAGTCAAAGAAGGGGAGAAAATAATTAACAAATTTTTGGCAAGAGGTAAAAAAAATCCTTCAACTTATATGAGAATAGTAAATAACATTTTAAACTTAACTTAATGTTGACTCTTCAAGGCACGTGAACTTTAAAAGATGGTTCAATTATGCCTTTTTTTTAAAGGTTACTTAATAAATGTTAAGTTTTAGTTTGTTGAACTATAAAAAGTAAAAAAAAAGCTCTTAATTTTTTATTTTAGTACAATTGAACCCTAAATATTTTTAAAATTTAAAATATTTATTTATTTTTTTGTTAATTAATATTTTATTATAAATTTATTTTAAATTATTTATTTTTAAAAGTTTAATTATTTTTAAAAAAGCAATTCATACTTTAAAATTATTTATTTTAAAAAATGCTCTATGATAATTCTTTAATAAATTCTACAATTTATTGGCCAAATAAAATTTTATTCAAAAAATTATTAAATTTTATTTGGCTAATAAAATTTTATTCAGAAAACTATTAAATTTTATTTGGCTAGTAAAATTTTATTTGGAAAAATTATTAAATTATATTTAACCAATAAAATTTTACTAAGAAAAATTAATAAATTTTATTTGGCCAGCATGCTTTAAAATTATTTTTTTAGAAAAATAAGTAATATATGCTTTAAAATAAATTATTTTCTAGAAATAATTTTGGACTTCAAAATAAATTTCTAAAATAAAATATTAATTAATAGAAAAATAAATGAGTATTTTAAATTTTAAGAATATTTAGGGTTTAATTGTACTAAAATAAAAAATTAAGATTTTTTTCGTACCTTTTAAAATTCTATAAACTAAAACTTAACATCTATTAAGTAACTATTTTAAAAAAAAAGTCTAATTGAGCTATTTTTAAAAGTTTATGGGTTTCAATTAGTTGACACTAAATTTATGGTATTATCCATTCTTTTCATATAAGTTGAAGGATTTTTTTTGTACTTTTACCTAAATTTTTTATCTGTCTATATTTTGAAAAGAAATATACTAGTAGATTACTCAACTTTCAATCAAATAATTTAATTAATATATGATAAATTATACGATAAAAAGTTATTTTTTATGATGATATAAAAATATTTTTACAGTTTAAATGTTCAAATTTTACATTATTTGGAAAAGAGAAATTCTTACCTACACTGGATGCATTACACCCAATGGTAGGATTTGTGACACATCAACCAAGTGATTTACATTTAATCATTGAAAATAAAATATATGTCTCTTTGTTATAAATCTCACAATTTGATGTAATACATCCAATGTAAACAAGAATTTACCTTTGAAAAAAGTGATCATTAGGTTATCACTCCCATGCAACCTAGTATTTTTTTTATTTAATTTTGCATTTACAAGGATGATTTCCTTAGGATCTTCAAAGCACTAGTGCTAATAAATTAAGGAAGAAAGAAACGAACTATCAGCAGTTTATAATTATTTCACAACGTGTGCCACTGATGTTGTTATTATAATGATAACGCATGCAATGTTAACTTCAACCTTCAAAGTTCAAAAACTTGAAAAAACGACCAACATTTTGAAGTCGAAAATTCAAAAAGAAACTCGATCAAACTAACCAATTCACTTCACTTACTCCTCCACATCCAACAACCCACTTCCATTAAAGCATGTTTGAGCCTTCAAGCGCCGACGTTGTGTACTTTTGGGAACAGACTGCTTTACTAATCGGTGGCTGCTTAACAGTCCTTTTACTATATCTATCATTCAAATTGACTGAAACTTTTGTCATTTTGTGTTCTTTTAAGCTCCACATTGCCATCAATTATTTGAGTTAGATAGAAAGCATGCACGATATATAGCAAACTACATACATATATTTATAAACTGGTGGCTGTTATTTTTCAAAAATAATTCCCACGGGCCACCTTTTTGCTTCTTTGTAAAAATGTTGAAAAACTGCAGAACTCAGGACATGCATATGTATAGTTCATTGCATTATTCGTTCAAACATCCCATCAATTTTGACTCAGCGGTAATATGTAGAAGTTGCTTTCTTATTTCACTTATTCAATAGCTATATAGGTAAAGGAATTGCTTGCTAAACCCACGTCCGGATAGTCTAACCAGTATCCTTTTCTATTTAAATTCCACGTTCATGAACCATGAAGTGATCACTTACCTCGCACTTCATAAAATTTACTATTTTACTTTTATGAACCACGATAAAACTATTCACATAATGACACACAATATAAAATATTATCTTGATGGTGAAATTTATAATATATATTATAAATATTTTATACAAATAAAATATATATTTATATATTAAAAATTTAACCGTTGAACAAAATGCGTTCAAAATATACATAAATTTTAAAAAATTAGATATATCTAATCAATAGAGTAATATATCCTTGAAATTGTATAAAATAATAATTCTACATAATATATAAATTTGATATAGAGATATCTTTATCAATAAACAAAGAAAAAGAATTGCCCATTAAATTCACACATGAAAAATAAATAATGGAATGTGACTCATATTCTTGATCTTTGTTTGTTACAACACCATATTACAAAAGCAAAAAGCCAAGGAATGATGTATAAATTAAATAATAGCGGTTTTCAACACATTTTTTTCCGAGCATATACAAATGTACATAGATTAGTGCACTCATTACAATAATCATTGAATTAAATTCCTGTTTCTTACATACCATAATAGTGTGATTATTATGTATTTATGTAGCTGGGGTAGACAAATAAATCATCTGAAAAAAAAAACAAAAAATTGAGATTAAAATTAGAAAAATGAAATAAAATAGGACAATATTGTTGAATAAGAGAATATTCTGATCTTATCAAGCTTTTAAATGGGATAATGAAGAATCTGTGTACATGATGGCATAAGATTCGGTTCTTTTTTATTTCTCAGACAAAGTGATGTCCTAACGATGTCATTTTCAGAGAAACTGGACCACTTGGGCTTGAAGGATAAGAGGAAAAAAAGACAGTTCAGAGGGATAATCTATGTTATCTTTGCGGGCAAAATGGCAACAACAGAGGCTACGGAACCCTGTCATGGAGACACACATATACGACGTAACGTACGGAATAAACAGCATGTTTTATATTATACATATAATTAATCTACTAATTAACACAATTATACTGTACTATGTACTATTAATATTATAGCCTCGGATTACGAAGCAAAGACCTGCCCGAGATCCAGGCTTCCTCGTCACACATATACCAGACAACTTTCTAGCAGCCGTGGCCTTCGATTCCGTGTCAAAATTTTGCGTATGCTCATGTATAATCTTCAATAGAATATTGCATAAGCAAAATGCATGCATGCATGTCGAGGTTTCTTTTCTATATATTGTTAAATCTACTCGATTTTTATGTCTAAACGGTCATTATCTAAAATTTATGAAATTTTAATTAATTTAATTTTATTTGAATATGAATATAAGAACGGTTTTTTATAATTAATTTAACATAATTATATATATTATAATTTAAATTTATGAAAATAACTTTTTATTGATTGATATCAACAATTATTAATGAAATCTAGCCATTTGTTGTTACAGTGGATGGTACTAAAGCTAGAGAATTTTTATGTCTTAGTTTTAGAAATATATTAAAAAGTAATGTTGATCTTTCTTATTTCTTCGGTTTCTCATTCAAAGTCGATGTTTTAATCAGTAGAATATAATGGATCCTTAATTTGTTTTATTATATTATTGTAAATGGGAAAAAAAATTGTTGAATGCATTTGTAGCTAGTGGATTCTTA
Source organism: Mallotus repandus (assembly GCA_949671775.1). NCBI lineage: Eukaryota > Viridiplantae > Streptophyta > Magnoliopsida > Malpighiales > Euphorbiaceae > Mallotus > Mallotus repandus. Next base: position 28,934 of record CATIWM010178505.1, read on the forward strand.
TGGTTACCAATGAAATAGAGTAATTATAGTTGAAATCAATCATATTATGTTTGAATTTTATTGTTTTTTTTTTTTTGTTTTTTTCTGGTATTGCATTAGTGTTTGAAAATTATTATCTTTTTTTTTGAACGAAAAAATTATTATCTATTTTAAATGCATTATAGATAATTAGATTTATAATACACATATATAATTTTTTTATTATCCAAGTATCATCCGAAAAATTCTTTGCAATATTAAGCATCACACTAATTATATATTTAAAATATAGATATGTACTTTTAGATGTTGGCCTCAAGCATCATCCTTGAAAAAATAAAGAAAATTTTTCAACTAAATAAACTAATTTTAATTAAAGTTAATTTTAGAAAAAATAATTAATTGTAAATGTAAAATTAAACTTTCTCATTTTCACTTTAATCTGTCTTATCAATAGACATTATTGAAGAGAGAAACCTAACAATCTTTTAACTTAAAAATAGAAAAAAGATTTTGATCCGTTAAAGATTTGATAAATAAGAAAACATATAAAATAATAATTTTTACATTAATTATCTCAATAATGTTATTTAATGCGTCCATTAATCTCAATAATAGTAAAGTAAGCATCTTTGAGAATCAGAATTACACAATGCATACGTAAATTTGAAGATGAGGATCCCTAAATAAGCAACAATGAAAAGAAGTGAAAAAGCTTTTGATAGTTGATACTGTCCTAAAAGTCCAAACCAACCCACAATTAACGTTCAACTTTCAACCTCTAATCTCTTTACTTTACTTTGAATTAGATGTTGGGATCCAAATCCCAAGTAGCACTCTGCTTTTTGCTCAACTTGGACGTCAGAAAAGCTAATAAATCACTTCCGTCTCATTTCCCACTTTTTTCTTTTTTCCTAAAGTTGATAATAATAAATTCATCTCAAAAGATAGTGGAACTGAAAATCTTTTTTTTTTTTAAAAAAGAAAGAAGATGAAAAAAGCTTGTAAATATCAATAATCATATTCGTTCGAATCAAAAATTATTTTCGTTTAAATAACATTTAGATTTAATTTGTGGTATATATAGTCATTTTAAATTAATTATTGTAAAATTTTTATAATTTTTATATAGATCAAATTGAATTAATTAGAGTTTAATAAATTCTAAATATAAATTTGGTAGTTTTAATTTTTTCTATTAAAAAAAAAAAGGCTTGCGAAGCCCCTATTGTTTTTTAGGCAAATTTTTGTTCTTTTGAAATTGGTAAAATGGTTGATTCTACCATTGTCTGGCCCCTGCATTATGGGCTTATGCACTGCAGCTATCTCGTTGTATTCTTTTCTGGGTTTACAAATAAAATGAATGTATATAATCTACAGTACACTAAAATCTGTGATTAAATGTGTGCTATCTCGTAATATACACCTCAGAAACATTAGGAATTAATCAATTAAAAGCTGTAATGAAACCCAGCAACATTGGAATTTGATTCCTAGAACAGTATTGAGTTGGTTCATCTTGCCAACTTACTATCTCATATATTAGAAACGGAACTGTTTCTGGTGCTAGATTTCCCAAACTAAAGAACAATTTCTTGTTTTTCCTTATTGAAGAAGTAATAACTACCAATGGCCAATGGGTCCATGGGTAGGATTTCGTAGTTTAATGTTTGTCCCATTAAGCCATGCAAGATGTTCATCAACCTTAGAGAGTATGGGCCGTGATCCAAAAACTTGACAGTTAACTGCTAATAACAACTTGTACCACGATTTTTTGAGTCCATGTAAATATATATGCTAGATGTGTTCATTTGGACTGGAGATTCTATGCTTAGCTGTATTATACATAATAGGTGTTTTTGTGTGAGAGACATCTGACGGTAAGGTGTGTAAGAATTTTCCCAATTGGACAATAAAAATTTTTTGGAAGTAGATGGTACTATATGAAAATCAAGTGGCGTTTTGAAGAGAATGGTTTATTTTTGGACTTGCTTCCTTCATTATGCTATTTTTCTTTTGTTTGAGAATAGAACTTTTGTTTTCGTTGCTGAAAACTGAAGCATTACAATGGCTACAACATACTCAGCAAAACACCAAAAACATAAAATATGAGATTTGATATACAGTTTAAACCATCATGATTGGGGTTACTACATCAGCAATCTCTACAATTATACATAAAACAAACCAAATCAAGCTACATAAATTAAGATCAAGAAATTATAGTTGCTCTTTGGTTTGGAGGAAAGAAGAATGAGCCACTTCTCAAGCTCCTCAACTTTTTTATTGTCTAAATTAGACTCCTTCCATTAGTTATAGCAAAATTTGTTCTTTTTTTTTTTTTACTTGAAAATGATAGATCAAAAGCTTCTTTTTGTTATACAGGCCAACTTTTTTTTGCGGCTTTTTCTATCACCGGATTGGTATCTCCTTGCCGGACCGTGACTAAAGCAACGAGCTAGTGCTGCAGTGACCATTTTTGGAATTGCAACCATTGTTGACGTTAGGTTAGAGATTTCAAGAGCGACTGGATCTGGATCAAGAGTAGAAGCTTGTCTTCATTTTCAGACTATCTTCACCTTCGGACTTGCAACATCTCCGGAATGGTGCTAGTTGCTCTTTACTTGCAACCATATTCACTTTTTTATTTATTATAAAACAGAAAAACAAAGAGAAGATAAGAAAATAAGTGGGTTTTGGCAAAAAATGGCCAAACCCACACTAAGGAAACCACAAGCTTCTGGAGAAAACCAGAACAAGAAGAGAGAACTTTCTCTCACTAAAAAGCTCACCTACGGGTGCACCAATACCTAACTAACACTATGTTATTTTTCTACGAAAACATTTAGAGAAAATTTTATCCCATAACCCCTTTGACCAATTTAATTTCATTAGCGACCTAGTTCATATGTATTTTTTAATTTTATCTTTTCACTTTTCATTTTGAGTCTTCTTTATTTCTTCTATTTCAATTTTAGTCTGCTAGCCACTTTTAGTCTTTTCGCGCTAGAGAAAGAGAGAAAACGCAAGGAAATAAAAGAGAAGAAGAAGCAGAAGAGGAAGAGGCGCTGGTGTTCCTATAGGAAATGAATGAATTCGGTTGACGAAGAATGAAGTATATGATCATTGTGTAGTTTCTTGTTCTCTGTTTCTTTTTCTTTTTAACTCTGATGGTAAAATGAATAAGAGCCATTTTTATCTCCCTAGTTGCATTACTCTTTTTACATTCTCTTTTCACAACTAACGGGGCTAGTGGAGGAGCCGGGGCCTTCTGACCGTGCGGCACAACCAAACCTTTCATGGGTTTCTCATATTTCACTTTCTAAGCTAACCAACTAGTCTTTCATGACTAGGACGTATGTTCGTATAACTAACACTAGCTTAGTTCCCAATTCAATTCATAAAATTTTTCCTAATTTATTGGCCTCTTCATCTCCTTCTTCTTCTTCTTCTCCTCCTTTCCTTAATTAATATCAGTTCGCAGAGTTAGCAAAAAGGCCTCCTAACGCAACTGATAAAAATTTATTATAAATATATTATTTAAAATATTATTTATTTAGAATATAAAAATTAAGTTAATTAAACTAAAAATTACCTATAATCTTCAATAATTATGTTTAATAAATTTTTTATTTTTAGAATTAATTATAAAAATAATAAAATATCAAACAACGAAATAATAACTGCAAAATTTTATTGATTTTTATTATTAATAATAAAAGTAAAAATTTCATTTATGGCCTTAATTTTATTATTAATAATGAAAAACAAATGAACAACTGCAAAATTATGAAATATATCAACTAAATTATTATTTTTATTATTGATACTAATAAAAGTAAAAATTATATTTGTGGTCTTAATTTTATTATAAATGATAAAAAAACTGAAAAACAACAAACAGTAACAAAAATCAACAACTGCAATTTTGCTTTTGTTGATTTTTATTGATTTTGTAATTTCAATTGTAACGTTCAATTATTTTTATTATTTCTCTTTGTTTATATTTGTTGATTTTTGTTAAAAATAACAATAAAAATTATGGGATATATAAAAAATTTATTATTTTTATCATTAATACTAATAAAAGTAAAAAAATTATTTATAGCCTTAATTTTGCCATTAATAATGGAAAAATAATTTAAAAAAGGAATAATTGCATCAATGGTGTCTGAACTTTTTAAATTTTGACAATTAAGTGTTTGAACTTTTTTTTATTCAATTGAGTGTATAAAGTATACAAAATAGTTCAGGCGGGTGCTTTTGACCGATTTAGGTATATGTGGCAATATCGGAAAGGTCATATGGTACCACATGAAGCTGAATAAGCCTCCATGTCATATGCCACATACACAAGAAAGTTGATATTACAATAATAACCCAAAGCTATGTTAAAGAAAAAAAGGAGAAGCAAATTTGGGATTTAGGGTTTATAAATCAAAAGAGTTTCTTTTTCTCAAAAACGATTCCAACAATCAAAAACTCAAAATCGATTGTTGTTCTTCTTCTCCACTATTCTAATTATTCTTGATTCAAAGTATATTAAGTATAAGCCTTCATAGTAGTCAGAATTCTTACTCGTCTTGTTAAGCGACTTGGACCAAGAAATTGGTCTTTAATTAGCAAATATATTAAGGGTCGTTCGGGTAAGTCATGCAGGCTGAGATGGTGCAATCAACTCAGTCTAAATTTAGAGCACCATTCATTTTCACCGGCTGAAGATGAGACTATCTTGGTTGCACATGCTAAGCATGGTAACCGTTGGGCAACCATTGCTCAATTGCTTCCGGGTCGTACTAATAATGCTGCCAAGAATCACTCGAACTCTACATTGAAGAGAAAGGCAAAAGAACAACAACATCAATTAATGTTGATGGACACCTATAATCTTATTAACAACGAAAGGGTTGTCATTGTTGCTGTTGAATCAACATCACCAAGATCTATTATGCTACCAATGGCAGTAAAAGAGGAAGACACACTGACCGGTAGACTCTTGCACTACCAGGGATTAGTGGCGGCGGTCGCAATGGTGGGAGCAGAAACAACAGTGGTGGAATGGTGGTTGAGAGTTTTCCAACTAAGTTTTGGGATGTAATGAGGAATGTAATTGCAAGGGAAGTAAGAGAGTACATAAGTTCTAGTTCAAATGAGACTAGTTTCAGTTTCGATTAGAAGCAAGAATAAAATCAACAACAATATTAGCTATTTCTAGGTTAATTTTTTTTTTGCCAATGTTTATGGGTTAATTTGATCAAGTTCTTGGTGTTAATACTATGACCTTTATAATTTCTTTTGATTTCCGGCAGCTGGAACCAATTTTGGGTTGGATTTGGTGGTCAGGTAATGGTATGCGAAGAGAAAACAAAGAAACCTTAACTCGTTTCTTTTACAAAAAGAACTTAGCCTTAAAACCAAAAATGAAATCAGAAGCAACTGAGATAAAGAAATTAGAAGTAGGAGAAGGTAAGTTAAGGTTTGCAGCTTGCTACTTGTATACAACAATGACTTTAAGTTTTTCTTCCTTGTTCAATGTAGAAGCAGTAGAAGATAAAAAAAAATCAGAGAAATCATCATCAACATCAACTTCATTTCTCTTCATCATCATCCTCCTTGCCATTGCCTTATTTCTCTTCCAACAACTAAATCTATTTACTTATCAATTAATTTCATAGATCAAAATAACCTAATTCCCAATTTGACTACAATTGAAAGCTGTAAATGTAACACTAGGTTTTATCTAGGACATTTTTATCCTTACATCATTTATTCTAAGGTCATTAAAGTTTTTTTTGTTATTTTTTTTATGACATGGAGACTGTCTCATAAAAAACAGGTCCCACATTTGCTTAGTCACCACACCAAGTGTGACATATGTTAATGATGCCAAGCATACATTGTATGCATGTGACTAACACATAACATAATTATTTATGTCAAATTTTTAATTCACAATTTTACATATGTAACACATATCACACAGCTTCAAACAGTTCACATCTTTCTTTATATTATACATATACAATGCGCTAGCCTTTATACAAGATGTGAAAATTTACTAAGCATATGACGCTCAAGAAAAACTGAGGATGACCTCCTACTGACCCACCTGACACAATTCTAGTGCAATTGATGCAATTGTTCCTTCAAGACAGACTATAGTTGTGACACTTGTTAAGGATGCCAAACATACATTGTATGCATGTGACTAACACATAACATAATTATTTATGTCAAATTTTTAACTCACAATTTTACATATATAATTATGTTATGTGTTAGTCACATGCATACAATGTATGCTTGGCATCCTTAACATGTGTCACATTTAGTGGTATCAGAGCCAGGTTATAGGGCAGAGTAACATAGGTGAAAATATGACTCAAGGAGGAGTGAGTAGAGGAAGAGGTAGAGGAATGGGACGTGGAGGAGATTCTAATATGGTACAGGCTGGGAAAATAGGCCAACCTCAACAATCATTGCCCCAAGCTAGAGTATATGCAGTGACAAGACAGGAAGCACCTTCTGCATCTGATGTTGTGACATGTACAATTTCTATCTATGGTTTTGATGCTTATACATTAATTGATCCAGGATCAACATGTTCATTTATTTCATCTGAATTTGCATTGAAAAGTCATAGCAATATAGAAACCT
>CATIWM010178618.1:0-14607 GCA_949671775.1 Mallotus repandus
GATAAAAAAATTGCCAGATCTATAAAAAAATTGCAAGATATATAAAAAAGATAGTTGTTACTACTTACCAGATCACAAAAGAATGGTTTAGAGACTTTGCATGTTGATTTTATCTTTGTTAAGTGTCAAAGGAGTGGCTTATTGATTGGCTTCCACCTTAACATCTCACATCACCAATGAGATTCATACACACACAGATCGACACTAAAAGTGTGAAAAAATAATATTTTCACACTGCCTTTAACAAAATCAAAATTAAATCAACATTCGAACAAGATCTCTGTCACTCAAGCTCATAAACTATGGACATCTAAACAAATCTGTGAAAAATAATGAAGATGAGACTAAAGCTTTAAACCCGTTAGACATGGGAGCCTCTGAGAGGCTGAGACTCAAAACAATGAGGGAGAGAAGAGACGAAACATGTGAAATTAGGTTTAGGTTTTATTTAGAGAGTGAAAACAAACTAGAGAAATTAGGTTTAGGAATTAGGGTTTACTATAAAGAACAGTGAAGAAGAAACAAGAGGAGAGGGAGATGAGAAGTCTCTGGAGAGGGGCGGCGGCAGTGTGAGAGTGATTTAGGGCTAGTGAGTGTGAGTCATATAAGAGGGTAGTAACTCCCTAATATTTAAAACGACACCGTTTAGTTATTAGAATTTCAGATATTCGAACGGGTCGGATAACTGGATATCCACCCTAATCCGACATTCCAAAATCCGATATTATGCCCTTATTGAAAAAAACCACTTTTTGTGAATTTTAGTTCCTGAACCGGTCGCACATTTTCTAATAAGCTCGGACGGTTTTCTCAGTTCGGTCGGAAAATGCACACCCCTAAATGGTACCAAAAGTAACCACTTGAAATGTGCATACATGATTTGCCCATTAGCAATAAACATTGTTAAGCAAAAATACTCAGGTTGTACCCATATAAAACAACCGAATCCATATATATATATACGTGCACAGTGGCCAAGAACCATAAGCTCATAATTGTGTATATATATGTATGATAATGAAAAAAATCGCTAATACTGGATCCATTATAAACATGTAAGTGTGTATATATTATCCCAATTCAAAAATTATACGCACTTGCCAAGAGAACTTCAATACACGATTTTGAATATACACACACGTACAGCATGGCAAATTGGCAAAGGACCAAAGTCACAACATTAGCCTATGAATTATTATTATTAATTATTACCTGTAGCCATATGAACCTATAAACCAAACAAATATATATATATATATATATATATGAATAGTGAATCAAAAAATTCATGTACAGACCCATAAATTTAATAAACCTTTTACATAATTTTTTTAAACCATATTTAATATATAATTCAATAAAATTATATATACCAAAAATAAATTCATCAAATAGACAATAAAATATTTCTAATGATTTAGCATGAGCGGCTCTGATACCACTTGTTGGGAAAATCCCCAAATTAGATTAAAACCCTAAATTAGATTAAAACCCTACAACCCAATCTTATGTTAAATCAATAGAAATCATAACACCATAATTACGAAAATGGAAGCGTACCTGAATCCATAGATTAATCACCTTAGAGATGTATGCCTAACCTTCTATGTCAGTACGTTTTCCAAGAGAATGTCTTTAGGTTTTCTCTCTGTATTAATAACAACACGTATGACCTAGGGACCATGACCACCTTTATATAGATAACATTCCTGTTATCTTTTGGTATTTCTCTTTCAGCCCATCATTAAAATAGAAATTACTTATTAGTCTCCACACATTAAAGGCCCCACGCCCTTTAGACACATTAAAGCCCAAATTATCCAAATCCGAATGATCACTTTTAAATGGGCTCACCTTATATGACAAACCACAATATATAATTACTCACATATAAGCCCAATGTTGGATTAAGGATCCAACAATAAACTTTCAGAAAAGATTTAACGCAAATAACACATGTATGAACTCAACCATGATATTATATTGATTCAGTCATATAGAAATACAAAATTCATTTTTAAAACATTCTATGAATTGTTTAAGATAATAGAAAATAAAAAAAAATATAAAAAGAGTCTTACTATTTTAACGCCAATTTAGGCCCCCTCTCTTGGCCCTCAAAAATTTTTTAGATCAGCAATGGTGAATTCCATATAGTGTAAAGATATGTTGCACAGACACTTCTATAAAGAGCCGTGACTCGTGTTGGACATGTTTCAGACATTGATAAGTCTCGAAAACTTATTCGACACTTTTCAGGGGCATTTCCAAAATAAAAAAAGTGCCGAGGTAGTTTTTTAGAAAAATGAAAAAAGGACACACGTGTCCCTTTTAAACATACGTATCTTCTATTATTGAATGAATCAGAATTAAAGGCGGTATTTTTCAATGAAGATTTCAATGAGAACATTAAGAGTGAAAATGTTAATTAAATAGAAGATTCTATAAATTGAAATTGCTAATAAATATTATGAATGAAGTCTTAATTTATTAATGTTGCTTATGAGTATTATAATTTTATTGTTAATTTTAAGTAAAATTAGATGGAAAATTATTTATTTATTATTGAAAAACTGTGTATAATTGAGGTTTTATTATTTTATTTATGTTATAAGATAATATGATTACATTTTTTTGTTATTTTTAGAATTATTTATAGTGTTAAAAAATATTGCTAACCGACTGCTTTCATTATAATTATTTGTGAGAATTAGGGTTTTCTCTCGTGGCTCCCCATGCCGTTGGGAAATCCTGCCGTCGTCGGACGATCATCTAAAGCCTCAGACGATGTCTATTATAGCCATTCAGACCTTTTCCCAATGTTAAGATTTAAAGAAATAATTCGTGTTCAGATTTAAAAGGGTGTTAAACCATCCATGAAATTATATACAGATGTAGTCTTTGTTTGTTAAACATGGTTCTCTTTAGGCTGTCAAAATTAATTCTGATGTATAAAACAAACATCTTGCACTTTTTCATCATTCTTTGATTGCCAGAATTATATTGAATAAAGGTGATACTCCCTGGACTCTTTCAAACCTGAAACAAAAACTCTCTTCGCTTTGGGCTCTCAAATCTAATTGGCATTTAATATCTTTAGGAAGAGGTTTTTATCAAATTATTTTATTTTTAGCTCAGGACAAAGAACTAGTTTGGGGTAAAGACTCTCAATTTCTAAAGCCAGGAACCCTTCATCTCTAGCAATGGACACCTGGATTTGATCCTTACAAATAGAAAATTTCAACTACTCAGCTTTAGACAAGATTTTATAGGCTTCCTTGGGAGCTCTGGGACCATCAACTTTTATGTGATATTGCTAGCAATATTAATATGCCTATCAGAATTGATTGAGAAATTCTTAAGGGAGATTTTGGTCACTTTGCTGGAATTCCAGTAGATTTATCTGCTCCACTACAATATCAATTATTTCTGGATTTCCATGGTTCTATGTATGATATCGATATCTCTTATAAAAACCTTCCTATGTTTTGCAACCTCTGTCATTCAATTAGTCATGATGGTTAATATTATGCTTGATGCCATTATATTCATTTAACACATAGTGGGATATTGTGGTTGCAATAATGGCTTTGCACAACTATATTCGAAGAAAATCATTGAATGATCCAGTATTTCTACGATTTGATCAAAATCCTAAATTTGTGCCTCTTAATATTTTTTTCAACCTCATATAGTGATTCAATGCATGGGAGTGATGAATAATTTAGTACAGTTCAAATGGATGTATTACGTGATGAAATTGCCTCTAGTTTAATGATAGGAAAAATATCCTCTAAATAGCATAAATAATTTATGATTTTTTTAAACTCTCATGTGCTAAATTGAAAAAATAAAAATTCTATCATTTATAAATGCCTAATTTTTTGTTCAATTATTTTATTTTTAATATTAAATAATATTTTTTTAATTATATATATATATATATATATATATATATTAGTTGATGTCTATTATGGTCATTATATAAGTGAATAGCAACAGCTGTAAGTAACTATACCAAACTCTTACCATTGATCAACAACAGTTTAGCCAAACAAGCCCTTAGTATCCATATTTGGTGTCATAATCTCACTTTTAGTGGTTACCGTACTGCTGTATGAAGATGATTGTAATTGTGGTGCACCCTTGAGGCTACATGGCTCATTAATTGTGTGTTTTAAATATATCGCATCCAAGACATATATAGTTGAATGATGTGTAAGACTTAGATAGAAAAATAATGTTGTCAATATTTTTTTTTATCAATACATATATGCTAGTTTTATATGCATGGAAGTGATTTTGCTTTACCTGTGTTGAAGTAGTAACTCCAAAATAAAAATAAGAATGCTAAATTGGCACTGGAGATAAAAAATATAAAAATTCATGATTTATGACACATACACATGTCATAATTTTGTTAGTGAAATGTAAACTATTCACCATGGATGTATCACTTTAGATTTTAAAAAAAATCTTCCTTATTTTGTAAGGGGTCAAATAAAATCCAAGAAATTCAAAAAAAAATTAGAATTAGATTTAAAACATGAAACATAGCACAATAAAATGGAGGCAATTGTTAATTTTTATTTAAATAAATGGTACATTCTACAAATTACTTTGTTTTAAGCAAAGTAACTTATTCTAAAAAAAACAAACAAAGTAACTCTACTTTGTCCGATTAATCATTGAATAAATCAATGCTTAAATTTGTTAAATTTGAAGTCAACACCAATTTTAGATGAACTTATGCTTAAAATAGTCTAATTTGGATATAATAATTAAGAAGAAAATTGGTATTCTAATCTTATAGTGGCATTTGACAGAAAGAAATTTGTTTGACATGTCTCTCATTTACTAATATAAATTCACAAGACATTTTCCTTTTGAAAAAGTTCTCTCTCTTAGTAATCAAACCAAGTCCTTTTCCTTGAAAATTCTTCTTAGTTATATTCCAACCACAACCCCTCCTTGTTTTTTCTTCATTAGTCTATAATAATTTGTCTTTTTAACATTGAGTGTTACTTGATCTGCCTTTTTATGTGTTTTTGAGCCATCCTTTTGTTGGTTTGGTTTTTTTGTTTCAACCTGGAAAGATGATTTAAGAGCAAATATTTTGTTAAACTTCTCACTTGAAATGACCAACGGAGAAGAGTCTTCTATCTATGTTCCTCAATAGAGGAGCTTCCTATTAATGGGCTTAACCATACCCATCCCCTTGTAGGAATTAGGGTCTTTGATTCAGCTTATCGAGGTTCAATGAGCTTAATGGTGATCCAGATGCTATGGATCACTTTTTGGTGACTGCTTCTGTTTTAGGTTGTCTTTATTTCTTGATATTTACTTTTGATATTATCTTTTTAGAGTTTGAAACTTTGATTTTACTTGGAGTTTCATCAAGATGGTACGACTCTCCTTTAACATTTAGTTTATATGGTTTTATCCTTTATTTAATTGAGAGTTTTTTGCTTTTGGGTTGCCTTTGGCTGAAAAACCCATAATATTTAGTTGTTGGTTTTACTGTTAGTTCCAACTTAATGTAAGTTATAGTATTTATCTTTACAGTTGAATGACTCTTCTTTTTTTTTTTAAAAAAAAAAAGATGTCTCTCATTTATTTTTCTTCGAGTAGTGATGTACTTGTCATGCCTTATGAACAATGTCAACGTTTGGCCTTTAAATTTGAACATGAGTTGATTAATAATTACATCATTTAAAGAGATTAAAGACATTGAGGAGCAAAATTACTATGTAAAAGTCATTAAGCTAAATTTATTTCTTACATAATTTTTCTATGTTTACTTATAAACAAACTCTTGTTGAGATTGTATTTACCCTTCTTATGAGTGTTAAGTGTTTGTTTAATTGATATAATTCTTTCATCTACTCTTTCTTGGGGTTAATAAGTGGCTAATAAGGACCAATCAACATTAAGTTGGTGTTGTGCCTTGTAAAAATACCTTGATTGTAGAGGTTTAAGTTTAGCCTTGAAAATACTTAAGAAAAAGGTTTAAGTGTCAACCTAGAAAATATTTAGTGAAAGGTTTTAAGTGAGTATAGAAAACTCATTATTGTAAGGTTAGTGTTGAGCTATAAAATACTTTATTGTACATAATCTTGGTAGTAAGATTAGTGTCGGAGACAAAAAAATTCTAACTTCAGGATAAGTTAGGTGGAAACCTATGATTGGTTGTAATTGGAACTCCTTAAATTATTTATGCCAACATCTCTTCTTCTTTATCTCTCATATCTTCCTTATTTCCATTAAATTCTTTCTTAATCCTTTTTATTTTAAATTGGCCCTATTCACCTAGGGCTTTACATTTGGTATTAGAGCAAAGAGTTTAAGAACTTCATTGTTATATAAAATCACGGGGAGTGAATTTCTTTCTTTCCAAAAAACTTATACACCTTTCTTTGATGGGAGTGCCTACCCTTTTTGAAAACATAAAATGAAGCTTTTACCTTGATAGTAATCCTATAAGATTATTGGATATGATTTTAGATGGGTGGAACCCTTCTATGAAAATGGTTGAAGGCATTCAAGTTTTGAAGGAAAGAAAGGAATAGTCTCAAAAAGAAAATGAGGAGAACCATAAGAACAAAAGGGCAAAAGGGCCATGTTGGCTCTTATTGCTTCCATGTTAAGAGAGGAAGGAAGCAAGATCCAATATTACATTTCAACTAAAGAGATGTAAAAGACCTTAGAGAATCATCACGAAGGCAATATTCAGGTGAGATCCAAGAAAGTCCAACTTCATGTGTTCGAATATAAGATGTTTAAGATGAAGACTTAAAAGAGCATAAATGAGATGACAATAGGTTAAATGCCTTTTTAACAATATTAGGAAGTTAGGCAAGCACTATTCAAAGGAGAAAGTCAACATTAAAATCCTAAGAGTGCTACCTAAGAAAGATTGGAAGTCAAGGGTGACTTTAATTAGAGAAGCTTGTGATATATCTAAGCTTTCAACCAATATTCTCATTGGTAAGTTTCTCACTCATGAGACCTTGAAACAAAAGGAAGAGGAATAAAAAGACAACGAGAAAAAGAAAAAGGCATTAGAAATAACATAAGACTCAAGTGACGATGATAAAAAATTAAAGACTCAAATAAAGATGATGAGGAGATTGCGTCATTCATTAAGTACTTCATGGAATACTAAAAGAAGAAAAATTCGAGTAAGCACAAAAATTCCAAGAGAGGTGGCTCCAAAAAAGCAAAGGAAGTCATTTACTTCAAGTACAAAAGGCTCAGTCATATTTAAGATAAATGTCCCAAGCTCAAGCATAAGTATAATAGAGCTAAAGAAAGAAGAAAACATTTAAGGCCACTTGGGATGGCTCATTCAAATCTAAGATGGAGGAGGGAACAATAAGAGGCATCAAATATTTACTTCATCGCCTTAAAGGATAAACATGAGGTACCTCTCATGTCTATTTATTTTGCTATAATTCTTAAAATGATTTGTGCGATAATGAGAGCTCCTTAGTTAGAAAATTAGTTTTAAAGAAAAAGTTCTGCAAATAAAAGTTTTTAAAATTGTCTAAGAGTTTTGAGGATTTGAAATAAGAATTTTCAAGTGTTACTTCCTCAAATGAGAAGCTATCTCATGATTTGGAAAGCCTCTTTATCTTTGAAAAATGACTTTGATAAAACTTAAAAAGAAAATAAGATGCTTTAAAAGAATTTTTAAAACTAAAAGGTAGGGTTGTGCACGGGTCTAGGAGAACCCGAACCGTCCTGAAAATTTGAAGAGAAAATCTTCGTTGACCATTTGACTTTATCCGAACCAAACTGGTCTAAAATTTTTTAATGGAGCGAGTCTGGATATCACGAGTTCTCCAAACTGAGAATCGAACTAAATAGTCCCGAATTGCACTGAACTGAAGAACCAAAGCCAGAATCAATAGTCTACTATAATAATAATATTAATAATAATAATAATAAAATTTAAAATTATGTATTATTATTAATTGAGTTCTCTCGCGGCCTCATGCAGCCTGAACACTCTTTTTCTGGTGCCTTTCTCCGACAATCTTTACCATCCGATGATATGTATTTTAGTCACAATGACCTATTTTTCATGAAATGCGTCTCTTCTACATCTGACAATCCTTCAAGATTGCTTCAGGATAAAGTCTCTACCCTAAGCCGAAATCATATGCTGCAATGGTTGCGAACAAGCCTGATTTGCCAATTTTCACAAAGCAAACTGTAAAAATGTGTATGGCCTGTAATGATCAATAATAATCGTATGCAGATGCTATTAAAGCAACATTTTTTTATGCTACTATAAGATCACAGATTTCTCATTCTGATGTTGCTACAAATAAGGGAGTTTTTTTTGCTATTAAAATTAATCAGCAGCTTTATGAACAATAATTAACTGTTTGTAAATATGCCCTAATTGCTCGGATTGTTTTATGAAAAGGGGAAAAGCCATGGAAGCTTACAGATTTAAGGAACAAACTTTCATTCATTTGGGTTCTTTTAACAAGCTGGAGATTGATTTCCCTAAGAAGAGGTTATTATCATATGATTTTGAATTCAATTATTGAACAAAATCCTGTTTAGGGTAGAGGTTCTATAGCTCTGAAGCCAGGCATTCTCCGTCCTTAACACTGGACCCTCGACTTTGATCCTTCTGATAAAAAATCAACAAACGCCTAAATTGGGTTCACTTCTATAAAATACTATGGGAATATTGGCACCCTAAGATTCTAGCATCCATTCCTAAAGGAGTTGGTATTCCACTGAAGCTTGACAATGCTACTCTTAAAGGCGATTTTGGACATTATGCCCGATCCTTGTGGATATTGATTTCTCCAGGAAATTGCCTGAGAATTTATTGGTGGAAAGAGTTGGAAAAAGTTTATTCATCGAGATTGTTTATGAAAAATTACCTTCATTCTACTCTATTTGTTCTAATATTGGACATCTTCCTCAGGCTTGTCATTTAGGCAAAAAAATCCATGCTCATACACCAGTGGACGAACCCAAACCTGATCTGTCTAAAAAGAATGAGACATGTAAAGTATGGCAATAGAAAGTTATTCTAGATGTTCCTGTTAGCAATGCGTTTGAGCAATTGCACTACACCTTTAATGAGGGTGTACATCCAAATAATAAAATTCAAGCTGCCAGTCAGAACAACAACCAAAATTGGGCCAACAATTAGGGGTGTGCATTCGGTCGGTTTGGTAGGTTTTGGGCCATTTTTTGACCGAACTGAATAAACCGAATCGAACCAAACCAACTCCAAAAATCAAACTGAACATACCAAAAAACAAAATTTTTTTTGGAATGAAATCCGAACTGATAGAATAAACCAAATTTTTGTAAATATAATTTTTTTTATTTTTTATTATATTATTATATTATTTAAAAAAAATAAAAAAAATTTCGGTTAATTTGGTTAACCAATTTTTTGAGTGTGAAAAATTAAACAGAACTGAACCAAATAATCGGCTCAGTTTGGTTCAAAAAATTTGAAAATATTATCTAACCGAACCGAACTGAATTAGGTCGGTTCAGTTCTCAGTTCGGTCAACTTGGAAGGGTTGCACACCCCTACCAACAATCAGATTTCCATCAGACAGATCAGTAAATGGTCTTGGATGGTCAACAAAACTCACATGACCATAACTTACAACATCATGATGAAAATGTCGACATTGGTGATACTGATGCTACTTCTCTGAGGCAGACATAAGCCCTTGTTTTAGTTCTGAACAATGACATCCAAGGAAAAATTGTCGTCACTGATATTCATCCTCTTGAAAATGATAATGTCGAAGTTGGTGCTACTGGTGCTTCCTCAGCTGGGAATGAATTGCCTTTGAATTCAGATGCCATTTCTAGTTCTAATAAATTATCAGATAATTAGCTTATGGCTCAGCATGAGATGGAGATGGTTTCTAAACAGTCCTGGGTAGATATGGTTGACAACGATGATGATTGGCAGGTCGTTTCTGTGAAGAAAAAGAAGAAGAAAAAATTAAAACCAGTGCTCACCAGCAATAAGCCTCAAATGAGGTCTCTTTCTTAAACATCTCAAGGACTATTATTTGCAGTGCGTTAGTTTGTGGGGAGCAGAAATCGAGCTCATATCGGCTCAAGCCATGGGTACTAATAGTTTCAGTTTTTCGTTTCTCTCTTTTGTTTTTCCCATTGCCCTTGAGGTTGTTTAAGTTATATTATTTTTTTCTCTCTAATAAATTATCTTAGTGAAGGTGTATGCCTTTACTAAGAAGCTTTATATGCAAAAAATAATTTTAATTAAATATAATTAAAAATTAGTAATTGTAATAAAAATTACATATTTATAATATAAATTAGCATTAATATCAAGGATTAGTATTAAACAAATTACATAATTTTGAAGTATATTAGTATGAATGCTAAGTAAATATAATTAAAAATTGGTAATTGTAATAAAAATTATATATTTGTAACATAAAATAATGTTAATATCAATGACTAGTATTGAACAAATTACATAATTTTTAATTATATTAGTATGAATATTATGTAAATGTAATTAAAAACTATTAATTGTAAAAAAAATTACTTATTTCTTAGTTGTAATGTAAAATAATATTAACATGAAAGAATTTAATATCAAGTAAATGTATTAGAATAGAATATGCATTTATAAATTTAACTTTTGAAGTTATTAACTATAACTCTATAAGATTACTAAATACTAAGTATTAATTAACTATTAATATTAGTAACTATTAAGATCACCAACTACAAAATTACTATAAGGTTACTAAATATAAGATTAGGTTACAAATTATTGGGTATTAGTTATGGCTAAATTTAACATATAAACCTATTGACTTTATGATTACTAAATACTAAGTATCAATTAACTATTAAAATAACTAAACTACTAAGATCACCTATTGAGTATTAACCATAAGACTATTATAAGGTTACTAAATATAAGATTAAATTACTCATTATAGGATTTTAGTTATAGCTAAATTTAACTTATAAATACATTAATTGTAAGATTGCTAAATACTAAGTATCAATTTAATTATTAAAATGCTAAACCACATATAATTTTCCACTTTCACTTGCTAGTTAACTATAAGATTAACTATTAACTGTAAGAATACTAAATAAGTAAATAGTAACTAATAACCATAAAAATATTACAAAGTTACTTACTAATTATAATAGTAGACTGTTAATTATTGTGTATTAGTTATAGCTAAATTTATAAATTAACTATATAATAAATTTAATAAATTAACGATATAATAAATTAACTCTAAATTGAGGAAGTATTTACTCTAAATAATCTTAACACATCAAAGAAATTTAATAATTATTATATAATACTAATAAATGCAAACTTAGTATTGAATACAAAACTACGTAGTTTTGATATATAACAAATAAATAAAAGAATTATAATTATTAAGTATAGTTTAAATCAAATTTAAAATGAATATTAAATAAATATTATTTATAATAATAAATAACTACAATATTAAACTAAATATATTACTAAGTTAATTTAATTTTAAGAAAATATAAATAAATATAGAATACTATTAACTAAATATAACTATAATAGAGCAACTAGAAAAATGCCCGCGTGATGCGCGAATAAATTTATTTATTAAATGAATTTTTTTTTGCAATAACATATTTGATGTACATTTGATGTTTTCCATTAAGTAGTTGAATGACTAAAATGACTAATTCTTATTTTCTTCAGCAGCTGCGCACATAATGTTCAAATAGCCTTGTTCCTCTACATGCGATTCCAGACCAATGCGAATTTGCATAGCAAAAGCTGTTGGAATGAGGCCAAGGTGGTTTACACCAAACAACATCATACCATGAAATTATAAAAACCTACAAAAATCATACTTCAAAAAGTTAAATTCTTGCTACTTACATAAAAAGTCACATAATTTCTCACTTCAAGATGAACCCATCAAATCGATTAACCAACAAATCATAATCTCACAAATCACCAAAATTAACAATGCAAAGAGAATTCGCTTGGATTATATGAGAATTTGCAAACTGAATAATATGAAAAGAAAAATTCACAAACAATAAACACACAAAAAGTCAAAATTCATGAACCATTTAGTAATGGGTATGAATCAAGAAAATCAAACCCGAGAAAAAAGCTGCATTAATTTTCAAAAAAAAAAAAATCAAACAAATTGAGAAAAAAGAATTGCACCACCTTTTGCATGTATTATTTTGTATAATTATTTAAATAGCAATAATTATATTACAAAAATAGTTATCACCTATTAAAATATTAAAATAGACAAAAACAATTTAAATATTAATATTATCAACCTCATCCAAATTTCCATTCATAACAACCTTCTCCAAATACTTTAAATTAAAGAACAGTCTTGATTCTTTCTCAAGCCTAACCAATTAGTGAAACACTTAAAATTGCAAATTGTTCTTTCAAAAAATAGAAAAAATAAACATAAATATAATAAATTTTGTGATGTAATCAAACCAAACGTCATAATAAAAAAATAAATAATGCCCTTAAACTTGTAATACCATTTGAACTCTGTAATCAAACCAAACGTCATTATGATTCATCCATCTATAGATAGGTAGAGATAAAAACAAAAGAAGAAAAAAGAAACAAAAGTAAAAAATTTGGTAATGGTTAAAGAGTTAAAAGAAGAAAAATAAAACAAAGACAGAGCTCACCTTTAATGACAGAACAAAAAGAAATAAAGCAATTGCTGCTGTCATTGATGCCCACATGGAATCTGAGAGGAAGATGTACATGGCCTTTTAATATGTGCAAGTGCCTTTTATACCCATTTTAGAGGGAAGTCTCTACATTAAAATCATTTTAAAACAGCCATAAGCATAACATGAGCAACTGAAATGAACAAAAAAAAAAAAAAAGGGCAAGCCCAAATTCAAAAGAACAAATTGATACATGAGTATTAAGCTACACTTTTGTAGTAGAGCCCAAATAAAAAATAAAAAAACTGTTGTGATAGAAGACATGTTTTTCTCCAAATGCTACGTGGGGAAACACAAAGAAGAAAATATAACCATAGATACAACAAATTACTCTTCAAAAAGCTATAACTAAGGTGAAAGGCTGACCATATCCAAATTACTTGAGTGGAAAAGAGGAAATGTGGACCTAAGTTAAGTTAGGAAGAATTAAAGTAAACCTTTCGATAAAAACCAAGCAATGGAAAATGATCGTATAGCTGACCCCAATTACATCAAGATTAAACTTAGTTGAGTAGTGTTGAGTTTCTGAATGACTATGATGATCAAAATTCTTCATGCAATTACTCCAAGATTTAGGACCACGTTCCAAATTTTTTACTGCTCCGCATATGCATCCTATGATTAACTCTACCCGATTCAAATGGAGCAATAAACTCCTGAATGCAGACGTCTGAAAGGATTCTGCTGGTCAAAGAACAATATATACCCAAGTGTCTGCTAACACAAACAAAATTGAATAAAAAAGTGAGCTTTAAAGGCAAATTAGACAATGATTACCTCCAAAATGATGCAAAACAATGGAACCAGCAACAGTCACATTTAATGAAGCTGTACTATACCCATACTGTGGAAAATAAACAAAAAAAATCACATATCTCGCATTCCTTAGTAGACAGGCCAATTCCTTTCAAGCCAAAAAGGAAAAAAATAGCTAATGATAAATATAATAATTGATTCATCTGTAGAAAATAATCATTTTAATTAACAATAAAGTTAACATTTTAAAATCAATCACCTCATTTCCAAGAAGAAAAGTAGTACTCTACTTAAAAGGATGCTCATTTGTAGGTAAGGCACCATCAGCTATCTCTACTCCACAAATACCGCAATCCTTCTCCTAACAAATAAGAGTCAATCACACAAAATCCCTAATTAAAGACCCCAGAAATAGAGAAAAAAAAAAAAGCCTAAAAAAATTGAACCTTGAGGAAATTACGAGCGTCAAGGAGAGAATGGAAGAGGTGAAATCAGAGATGATCCCAAGCTTCATCTTTAATGGCAGGCACTTCTCTTGGCAGATTTTATATGAAAGTTTGAAGCAAATTTACAATCTAAATTATTAATCCATGGATCAGAAGTTAAAATGCAAGGAGCAATTGACAACACATGCAGAATTGCCTCAAAAGTTCCCATCAGCAAAATAATTATTATGAAGTATTAGTTTCAAAAATCCTTAAACCAAAGTGCAGTTGAGAACCACACTCATTCACTAAAGACACTTAAACAATACACCTTTGATTAGTGTCAATAATATACATCATTACCAAAACAAATCAAATCATTAGGATCAAATAATACAAAAATAAGGATCAGAAATTACATAGCATCAACTTTAACTTAGTCCTTTAGCAAACTCCAAGCATATGAGACTAAGGATTAGTTATAGTTTTGAAAATTAGCACGACTTAAAGAAAGTTTTTAAGAGGATCATAAAGAGAAAATCTATCAATGCAATTAGTTCTCTTATCTTTTTGTGAAAGTGCATGCTTTAAGTTTAAGACATTAATATTTTATCCAAAAAACACTAAAACAAATAGGTTCCTAACATTTGACCCTTCAAAGTAA
>CATIWM010178668.1:0-10354 GCA_949671775.1 Mallotus repandus
ATCACTCCTATTTGTGCTTTCATTTTTGCATGTTCTCTATATATATGTGATATATATGTTGTAACATGCTACTTATATTTCATGCCATATTATATATGTATATAAATTGGCTAATATGCAAAGTGAGACCTTAATAATGACCCAAAAAATCCTCTAAATTAAATTTAGGTCTAGTCTCTCCATTGGAGCAATAACTTGCATGGTTTTAGGATTATGTGCATTGGCTATGGATATATAGGGGTGTACATAAAGCCTAAGAGATTCATGTAGTGTTATTGTTAAGCATAAGATGTTGTGGGTGTATGGATACACTATAGGCCAAGAATAGCAAATAGGAGTACTTGAGGTTTGTAGTGTTCAAATCCATACATTTCACTGATCCAATGGTGTGGACTTAACTAATGCCAAGGGCCAAGAATGGTAATGTGTACCTAAGGGCCGTAACATTAGGAGCCGGATTGATGGAATCTCATATGAGAAGTGATGGACAAGAGTTGTCCACTTAATGAGAACTAATATTACAAGAATGACAATGTGTACCTGAACAATGTTAGTGACCCATTAAGAACTTCATCACCCACTAGAAATCCATCCAACAAGGGATTTAAATTTCCTACTTTGGAAGTGTAGGATTTGCCAAGTTAGTGGGAGGCCATTGCGATTAAAGACCAAATCTAATGGTAATATAAATGTCAAAATAACTAATAACCTTGTTACCTTTGCAATGAAACTTGGTAATATAATATCAACAAACCCACTTTCAATCATACTCAACAAACATAGGCTCATGGTCCCTAATTGTCAAGATTGGCTAAAGGAACCTAAAAGTTGTTTTAGCTTCCAAAATAATACTTTACATATTAAGAAAATGTCCACCCATTCCCCTTCCTACAAAAACTATTCAATAAAGCAAAAGGAAGGAGGTTGCACTTCTTATCTCTCCTAGTGGGAGATAAAAGAAAGGCAAACAAAGGAAAGGCAAGTGTTGTCATGCCCATGGGTGGCATAGACAAGAATAAGGGCAAGGCTATTATGAGGGAGGAGCAAGGTAAAGGAAAGTTTTTCCATTACCAAGGCCAAGGACATTGGAAGAGAAATTGTCCTAAGTTCTTTGAGTCTCTTAAGACAAAAGAAAAGGGAAAGCATAGAGAAGGTGAGACTTTCTCTAGTTTAATTACTTCTAAATGTTCTAAGAGCTCATCTAATGCATGGGTATTGGATACTGGTGCTAGTTCTCATATTTGTTTATCCTTTGAGGATTTAGCAAATGAGTGAAGGTTGAGGGCTAATGAAGTGACCTTAAAGCTTGAAAATGGTGCAAGTGTTGCAGCCAAGGCTATAGGATCCACTTCTGTTGATTTGTATAATCATATTTTGTTATTGGATAATGTATTATAAATACCTAATGCCTATAAAACATTTTCTCAATTTCTAGTTTGACTAGAAAAGGTTGTGAATTTCATTTCAAAAGAGACATTTGTAACATTCATTTTGGAAATGAAATGGTTGGCATGGGTTATATAATACATGGTTTATATTATGTTGATAATATGTCCAATAAAAATGAGCCTCAAATTAATGTGAGTAAAGCAAATGCAATGCTAATTGAAAATACCTCTGACTCCAAATATCTATGGCACTTGAGATTATGTCGTATTGCGGAAGATAAGATTAAAAAATTGGAAAGGATGGGAATCTTGAGCAATCTTGAATTCATATCCAAATTTGACTTATGAAGCTTATCTTTAAGGCAAAATGACTAGATCACCATTTGTTGGACAAATGGCAAGAGCCAAAGATATGTTGGAAATCATACATAGTGATGTATGTGGACTATTTAGTGAAATTGCTAAAGGTGGTTTCTATTATTTTCTAACCTTTATAAATTATCTATCAAGGTATGGACATTTGTTTCTTATGAAGAACAAAAGTGAATCCTTTGAAAAGTTCAAGGAATTTCAAGCCCAAGTAGAGAACCAAATTGGAAAAAGTATTAAAACTCTAAGATGAGATCGAGGAGATAATAAGTAAGTACCGAGTTCATTGAGTTCCTTAAAGAACAGGGCATTGCATCATAACTCACACCACCTGGAACACCTCAATTAAAAAGTGTGTCTAAGAGATGAAATCATACTTTATTGGATATGGTACATTCTATAATAAGCTATATTGATCTTCTAATTTCACTTTGGGGTTATGCACTTCAAACCATCTCTTATATCCTTAATCGTGTTCCATCCAAGTTTGTTTCTACAACACCATATAGGATATGGCATGGTAGAACACTAAGTCTTAAATATATTAAGATTTGGGGATGTGTAGCTTTTATTAAAAGGCTAAAAATAGACAAGTTGGATGTATCGATTAAAGGAAGGTTTGTTGGATATCCAAAAGACAGTTTAGGATACTACTTTTATCTTCCCTTTGAACAAGTTGTTGTTGTAAGCAGAAATGCTATTTTTCTTGAGAAAGAGTTTCTTAAAGAAAGTGGCAAAGAAAGGAAGATAATGTTAGATGAAGAGTCATCTACGGAAGCCTAACAAATTGATCGAATGGACATTGATCAACCTAAAGAGCATTGATCAACCTGATGAGCCTATTCTAATTGATAATGTTATCGTACCGACTCCTAGAAGGTCTAGTAGGGTATCTCATCCTTCGAAGAGATACAATTTTCTTTATGATATGTAAGAATTACATGTTTATGAAGAAAACATTCATGCTAATGATCCTACTACATATGAAGAATTCAAGATGGCTTTAGGCTATGAGAGTTGAAATGGATTCCATGTATGCAAACCAAGTCTAGACATTTGTTGATCCTCTTGAGGGTATTATACCCATTGGGTGCAAATGGATCTTTAAGAGAAAGATTGGTGCACATCGGAAGGTAGAGATCTTTAAAGCTAGGCTTATAGTGAAAGAGTTTTGCTAAGGGCAAAGGGTCGAATATATGGAGACCTTCTTACCAGTAGCCATGCTTAAATCCATTCAGATTCTTTTAGCGATAGTTGCACACTATGATTATGAGGTTTGGGAAATAGATGTCAAAACCACCTTCCTTAATGGTTATATTGAGGAAGACATTTTCATGGGGCAACCTAAGGGTGTTGAATTTGAGGATAGCTCAAAAGTGTGCAAGCTTAATAGATCTATTTATGGTCTAAAGCAAGCTCCAAGGAGTTGGAATCATCATTTTGATGAGGCTATCTGTTCTTATGGTTTCTTAAAGAATGATGATAAGCCATGTGTTTAAAAGAAGGTTAGTGGGAGCTAACTCACTTTCCTAGTATTGTATGGGGATAACATACTATTAATTGGAAATGATGTCGGCATGATGACTTCTGTGAAAGTATGACCATCTAAAACCTTCTCGATGAAAGACTTAGGGAAAGCAACTCATATTCTCAGGATTCGAGTCTATATAGATAAATCAAAGAGAATAATAGGTTTATCCTAAAATCTTTACTTAGAAAAGGTGTAAAAGAGGTTCAACATGCTTGATTCCAAGAGAGGACTGTTACCATTTAGGCATGGTTTTCATTTATCAAAAGGTATGTCACCTAAAACACCCGAGAAAATGGAGTAAATGGCCAAAGTTCTTTATGCTTCGGCTATAGGAAGCTTAAAGTATGCCATGTTATGTACTAGGGCCGGATATTGCCTATGCTATTAGTGTGACTAGCAGTTTTAATCTAATACAGGTTTGGAATACTGGATAGCTGTTAAGGCGATCTATAGGTACTTAAGAAGGACTAAAGATCTAGTCTTAACTTGTGGAGGAGGTGATATACAAATAGATGGTTTCACAGATTTTGACTTTCAGTCAGACATGGATGATAGAAAGTCTATCTCTGGGTTTGTGTTTATTTGTAATGGAGGAGCAGTGAGCTGGAAGAGTTCCAAGCAAGGTGTCACTGCTAATTCCACTATAAAAGCCGAGTATATAGCCACATTAGATGCAACTAAATAAGCTGTTTAGAATAGAAAAGTTCATTACTGAACTAGGAGTTTTTCTTTCTATTGAGTCCATGATTCCTCTCTATTGCGACAATAATGGAGGCATTGCTTTGGCAAAGGAACCGAGGTCTAATGAAAAATCCAAACATATAGAAAGGCATTTTCATATTATTAAAGAACTTATTGGAAAGAGCGATATGCTCATGCAAAAGGTAGCTTCAGCTAATAATGTAGCTGATCCACTCACTAAAGCACAACTATAGTTAGATCAACATCTTAAGAAGATAGGTCTAAGATACTGTAGTGATCAGCTCTAGTGCAAGTGGGAGATTGTTAGCATAGGTGGTATGCCCTAGAGGCCAATAACATATTATGACATTGTAAATTATCCCAAATGGTAATAAAGAATATTCTTTTATCTAAAGTATTTATTTAGTTGAATATTCATCCGTATGAATTTATTATCAAGAGTTGGTAATATGAGTGATAAATTCATTTAGTACATATGCTATAAAATCATTCATAGTTGATAAATTAATATTTGGGTAATATTATTTTGACTATCACCTCTGTCTATTTTTCTTGATTAGTATGTGATACTGATAGTGGGAGGTAGTGAGTCTCATGCTACTTGATATGAGATATTAGAATAGACATATGGATACCCATGTGATGGGTGGATCAAACGTGACATCAGATTTGTGATTGTGAGGATATTCACTTTTAGTCAACGATCACAATCTAGGTCATAATGGTGCATATAGTCCTTTGACTTAAGGTGACATGGTCACCCACATTTAAGTGGTTAGGGTTTATTATCGCTTACATACTTGTGTTAATCATACATGAGTATATAGTGTGTGGTGGCTCTAGTCGATTAAATATAGGGATGAGTGTTCAACCAAGATGGGATTCATTGCTTGGAGTGAACCGGGATAAGATCTTATGCTATCTAAGTTTGTTCTTGATGAATAAGTTCCTGGCTAGGACAAACATGACACAATCTGAAAGAGCTTTAGTGCTAGAAATGTGTTTCTAGTGTTTGTTTTATTTTATGTAAAATTGTAACTTGAGATGAGGTCATATAATAAAGCTATTAAAGTTTGACTAAACCTTAACTCTAGGCTATATTGGGATCTTCTAATTATGACCAAAGGGTTCATGTGAATCAATACATGCATTCATTTCTAATTGGGTAATTGTGATATCGATGCTAGGGGTCACTCACGACTTATGAGAACTAAATGTGTATAATTAGGATTTTCACATTTAGACTTGAAAGGAGTTTCAAATAATGTCAAGTGTTGATATTATCTTCTCATTGCCGATTAGACATGAACTTAGTAAGTCACACCTAAAAGAGCTTTACCAAATCACCATCAATATTAATCTAATTATTGATTAAAGAGTTTAATTAATTAATTAAGATTAATGGAATTGGATTTATGCTTTAAGCAATGATTTTAGCATATCATCAAAACTAATTCCACTAAGGGTTTAATTATTAATTTATGTTTAATTAATATGAGATATTAATTAGAGTATTAAATTAATAATTTATGTTGTTTCTTATTGGACTTGGATTAATGGCATAAGTTGTTTGGGCCCAGTCCCAAAAGAGTTTTGGACCAAAGATTAATCCAAGATTTTGAGAAAGCCTATGGACCTAATCCAAGCCCATTTGTTATATAGATTAGGCTTGGGCCAAGTGTTGGCCCAATTACTAAGCCTAAGTCCATGTATATGTGAATGGACAAATTTGTCATGTTAGGCGTACATTATCTCTTAAGTGTATAATGTTGACCATGGCAAATGATAAGTATTAAGCTTGGCATATTAGGGATATTATCACTAATGTGTAAAATGTTGACAATGGTTATGATAAGGTGTATATCTCATTGTTAAATGTAGAGAATGTATGTAGATATATACATGAGATATATTAATTTTGTATATAATTCTTGGTGCACTAAATAAGTATACAAGTTGTATACTTATCATGATGAGTTGTATGCTTGTCATTTGATTAGGTGTTTGCTTTCTCAAGATATAAATACATAACCTAAGACATGTTTCTTAGGTTAGAGAATTAAGTGAGTTTGTGTAGAGACACAAAAGAGAGAAATAATATATACGCAAAATAAACAAAAAATATACTTGCAAGAGATTGAGCAAGGCTTGTGAGGGTCACTAAACTTACAACTAACTAAATCAAAGCAAGAAGGGGATTTGGTGAAGCTTTGGTGTTTCAAGCTAGAGGCCTAACACTTGGGAGGCTAAACATTTGATTCAAGCATTGAACGTAACTACATCAAAGCTTGTAGATACTATTATGGTCTACATCAAACTTAGGAGTTTGTAAGTATTCCCAAACTTAGAATTCCTAGGTTATTGTTTACATGTTATTTTGATATTTAGCTATGTGCTAATTGCAAATTCGATCCTCAGGATTGGAATTCTTCATGTGATTAAGGGTTATGTTAAGCAAAAATTTTAAAATTTTCCCTACTTGGGTTTATGCTCACCACACAAGTCTTTAATGCCTAAATAACATAACTGATTCCTAAGACTAAGGTTATTCAGTAGGTTGTCACATTTAGTAGTAGAGTTGAAACATGCACTACTTTACTGCTAACATGGCCTATCATTTAACCACTCCTTTATAGTTGGATATTTCTTCTCAATCTCATCCAACTAATGCTACAACGTGGCAACATAAGTTGACCTAGTTGCATTCCAAAGTAAATCTTTTTTATTCTTTCATTTGACTAATGGTCCTTATCCTAAATTGTTCAGATATATTCGTCTACATATGTCTAATACGTAACCTTTGCTCAGAGTTTGGAAATAGATGTGAAATAGCTCAAATAAGTCACTGTATAATATTAAATGATATAAGAACAAATGTTGGAATAGTTAATAAAAAATAAATAAAGTTCAATAAATTACCTTCTGCCTATTGGACATAAACACCTAATGATATAAGTAGTACATTTTAATTTTATTTGAGCAAACCAAGAAACCAAATCCAACTTTTTATGTTTATAATCTGTACAATAACCCATGCAAGTGGTAAAATACAATGATTGGGGTCTATTGTAATTGCAGTAAGCAATTGGCCCCTCTATATGTGCCTTTTAACCAACATTTTTTTGGTACTTATTCGGTTTAGAATATTGCTCCTTCTTATCTCCATTTATGGCCTTCAAGGCATAACCACCATTGTCTCTTACACGACAAGTTTTTTTTTTTTTAATGCATTCTAGCATTACTTTAACATGATGATGGAACAAATTATTGTTGCATATTGAGTGAATCATGTGAGGAATATGAGTGATTAAGGTGGAATTTATCCCTCATATATTATTAGAAAGAGATCTATGGGCTTCTTACTAAGTTAGACTAAAGAAAAATGCATAGCCACGTTGGAATGAATTGATAAAGTTTATCACTATTAGTTTACTTAAGGATTGAGAAATAAGTTAAATATGGAATGTAAAAGGGTGATTGTAAGCACCCAATTTCGGGTTGACTAGAGTATGGATGCAAAAGAGGACTTCGATGATGAAAACTTTTTGCAAATCGGTCTCTAGTATTTGAATTTCGGATTCCAAGGCTTGATTGCATTTTTACGGATTGAATTGAAAAAACTTTTGAAGAGAGAGAAAATTTGAAAGAAAGAAAAAGGAAAAAATGGAAAAAAAAAAGAAAGAATAAAAAGGTTAGCCATGTAAAAATGAGAGAAAATATTTTGTGAGAAAATTTCAAAAGGACTAACTAATAATAAGAGTCGTATCATGTGATGTATTGAATGTTCTCATTTTGGCCCTAATGAATGAATAAAGTTGAATTTGAATTTATTGTTCAAATATCGCATATTTGTCTTTATCATATTGCATAGGTATCTGATTGGAAACACAAAACATAATGAAAGCTAAAAATCAGAGCTATGAGATCATTATTTTAGTTTTATTTTTTCTTTTCATTGCCCTTGTGATTTTGATTGTAAAATCAAGTGAACCCATACCTTGTAGTTATCCTCAATCATGGCGGTAATATCAAGCCTCATATTCTACTCAAGAGTTCTACGAAGCTATAAATTCCACATTTGTCCAGTCTCCATTGAGAGCAAGACTAATGATAGGCATGAAGGTTATCAAAAATTGGGTGCAGAATATAGCTTTGGGGGCAATTTGGACTCAAAACAGTGAGTCTGCACTCAAGGATTGAAGATGAACATTGAAATATAGGAGTCAAGAGAAGAGTTCTGGGGATAAAAAAAAGTGAATTACAAGCAACAAACAAAAGTTCATCCATATAAGAGTCGTTAGACAATGGACTTCATCTTCCCACTGATTTTCTGTTAGAGGAACTGTATCAGAAGCTCTAGCATTAGAAGTACCAACTTTGAAGCATTCAAGGCTCAAATCTGCAAGTTGTTGATAAAGCACCTCATTCTCATACTCCGAGCTGCAAGCATAACTCTTCTCCACAGAAGGCGTGTTAGGATCATGCATATCATACATAGCATGCATACACTTGCATACATTTGTTGTAAAAAGCTTGTTTTTTATCTAGGTTACACAAATACTCTACTACTAATATTCAAAATTAGTGTTGTAAAGTACAGGAAAGTAGTCGGAGTTTGGAGGAGTGAAAATATGAGAGACGACACTATCAAGATGACCCAGATGGTTAATAGGCCTATCAAACAGGGAGATATCACTGATGGTAGCATTCACAGAAGTCTCATCCTAGGCAATCACAAGAGGAATACACTTCAGGAGATGCACTTGAATGCATTTTGATAGCCACGAGACTGCTTCAACAGAGATGAAGCATCGAATCCAGCGTCTCTCAACTCCTAATCTGAAGGTCTAACACACCAGAAATGCAGCTATTGACCAGAAAAGGGAAGAATGCACTCAGCACTTGAGATGAATACACTCTGAAAATCCTCTCATCATGAAATAAAGCCTTCTAACTCCTAAACCTCTTTTGTAGGGGATGTTAGGAAGAGGAATGAAGCCCTTTTTGTCATAGCATCAGCGAGGGCGATAGAAAGACAAACCCAACTCTATGCCACAACTTCAAGGGTGAAGTATCAAGACGCTTATGATCAGAGACATCAACACAATCAAAAGGGAAGAGTGCGAAAAATAATATTGCATTCTGACAAAGTTTCTTTATCTACAAACAGATCAGCCTAACTTATGGTATTTTGTGCAGGAAAAATAAAAGAGAATGAAGGAGGGGAAAAGAACTAGCACAATAGTAAGAACAGGCAAGAAGGCCAATACTAATCGCTCATCAGAATATCACCCCATGTGGCAAACATCTTGATAAATACTCAAGGGAAGTAATAAGACTCTATCCCTTTAGTTATGCAATAAAGTGCTTCTTCAATTAAAAATTTCAAAGTAAATTCATCCATTTCATGAGATCATGTGCGAAAACTTATCTCATGAACCTTTGATCTTAATGACTTTTTTTTATTAGCCTCACAGAGTTCAGATGTCTAGTTGATAGCTCTGTGCTGAGAGTTTATAAACTCTAAACAATCTAATGCTCGCTTTGCACCTGAACGAAGGGAAAATATGCAAAAACAAAATCTGTGGATTTACAGTATAAATTGCTTGGAGTTCAAAGTATCATTTCAGTGTTTTTACATAATAAACATGCATCTAATCTACTCCAATGCTCAAATTAAGTAAGAGTACAAAATCCCTTGACGGTATCCACGCTGAGTAATACGAGAAAGGCGGGGGAATACTAAGAGGAGAATTGAAATAAGAGCAAACATTTCTAATCTACTCCAATGCTTAGAAAAGAGTAAGAGTATCAATGTGAATCTTCTTGCAGTATCCACGCTGAGTAATACGAGAAAAGCGGGGGATAACTAAAAGAGGACCACGTTAAAAGCTGCTCTATTTACTCCAATGCTCTAAACAGAGTATGAGTATCCAAAGGACCTTTCCAACGGTATCCACACTGAGTAATGTCAGAAAGGTGGGGGAATACTCGGATAAGGAAGTAAAGCACATCAATAACTCAAAGACTGTCTTGATCCTCGAAATTCGATCTATTTATGCTCAATGTCCACAAATTTTGTCTAGCAAATTCTCCCTGAATTTAGGTGTGAAAGTTAGCTCTTCACTTGGTAAATAATACACTCTCAGCATAAGGTGGTTAATGATACCTTTAACTTTGTGAATGGCAAATAAATGATAGTCATGAAGATAAAAATTAGTGGGATATATTGAATGCACATTATCTTGTGATAAATGATGAATTTGCTTAAGTTAATGCACTTTTGTATAATCATCATGCCGAAACTAACTTTAACAAGTTTTTAAATGCAGAAGAAAATACACTTAGTATGTGTCATCAGCAC
>CATIWM010178715.1:0-12279 GCA_949671775.1 Mallotus repandus
GATGCCAGGGTAAAAAGTCTTACTCATTCCCACTACTACTACATATGATATATAGTAAATACAGCTAATATTTGTTTTTTTTTTTTAAGTCTTGAATTCGAATTTTAAGGATGGAGAAAGATCTTCTTATCAAATCCATTCGGTTTGGACTTTAATAAAATAGTTGAATGATATGACTACTAATTAATAGTAATAAATCAATCCTCTGTACATGCTATTGTATAACTTATTTACTGTTGTAGTAACAACATATATTCTTTTTGTTGTTGTGATTTAATTAGATATTGATGAATGCAAAATGGCGAATCAAAATCTTTGCAAGAGAATGACAAAGTGCGTTAATACAAATGGGTCGTACAAATGTGTTGTGGACTCCAAATGGATTATCATTTTAGGTGAGTCTTTTTGTGATAAAATTAATTTATTAGATTATTTTGGTGCACATCTATGTATACAATCAATTTTCTCAATTATATTTGTTAAGATAATATTGGAGATTCTTACGTACACTAAGTGTATATACACCCAATGGTAGAATTTAAAACACAAGACACATGTCTTATTTCTATCAAGCAAAAATATAATATTTAGATAATGTGTCTTAAATCCTATCATTGGGTGCAATATATTCAGTGTAGACAATATTTTTCTTTTATATAATACAATTGGATACTTCCACCTATCAATTTGAACTTTTAAATTAAACAAAGGTACTTTTCCTATTTTATAGGACTATTTCTTTATAGTGGACTCATTGAGTAATGATAGATATCATTCGTAGGGTTTAAAAGACAAAATAATTTTTATTAAAATTATATACATGACCCTATATACAGGAGGCATGCAAATGAGAAGAAAGTGTGGAAAAAAATTTTCATTTGCCATAAATATTACTATTCATGTAGGTACTAGTTACATAATTATTGTGTTTTTTTTTTTTTTTAATCTTGCAGTTTCAGGCGGGGTCATCGGAATATTTGCATTGACTTTTGTTGGTTGGCGGGTACACAAACTAGTACACAAGAGGAGGAAGAAGGAACTTAAAAATAATTTTTTCAAAAAGAATGGTGGTTTGTTGTTAAAACAACATTTAGCTTCCGTTAATGGCACTCTTCAGAAAACTAAAATTTTTAGTTCAAAGGAGTTGGAAAAGGCCACTGATCAATTTAACAAGAATAGAGTACTCGGTCAGGGTGGTCAGGGTACCGTGTATAAGGGAATGCTAGCAGATGGAAAAATTGTTGCCGTCAAAAAGTCGATATTGATGGACGAGACAAAGGTTCATGAATTTATAAATGAGGTAGTGATTCTTTCATATATTAATCACAGGAATGTGGTTAGGCTGTTGGGATGTTGTTTGGAAACTGAGGTTCCTTTGCTAGTCTATGAATTTGTATCCAATGGGTCTCTTTTCCAATATCTTCATGAACAGAACGAGGTACAATTATCATGGGAAATGAGACTGTGGATTGCTACTGAAGCTGCTGGAGCAATTGCATATTTGCACGCAGCAGCTTCATTTCCGATTTACCACCGTGACATTAAGTCTACGAACATATTGTTAGATGTGCAATTTAGAGCAAAAGTATCAGATTTTGGAACTTCAAGATCAATTGCGATTGAGCAAACTCATCTGACAACCAATGTCAAAGGCACTATTGGGTACTTAGATCCTGAGTACTTTCAATCTGGTCAATTTACTGAAAAGAGTGATGTTTATAGCTTTGGAGTAGTTCTGGTCGAGCTTTTAAGCCGACAGAGACCAGTTTTTTGTTCAGATACCACAGAAGCACCAATGAGTTTGGTCACACATTTTCTTCTTTCGATGGAAAAGAGCAGACTCTTTGACATCATTGATGCTCAAGTTATGGAGCACTGCCGCAACGAAGATGAAATTGTTGCAGTCGCTTGTCTGGCAAAAAGATGCTTGAATGTACAAGGCAGAAATCGACCTACTATGAAGGAAGTTGCAATGGAGTTGGAACAGATTCGTTCCTCGCGAAGTCAGTCTAAGGTTCGACAAAATCTTGAAGAGACTGAAACCATCCTGAGTGAAGTAGTAACCCTATGTGATATTGTTCCTACCTCAGTTATATGTCATTTTAGTGGCAGCAATGCAACAACCCCATCATCAGAAGTTGAGCCATTGTTTTCTTATGAAACTTGGTGATTGGAATTGTATTAAATGAATAAATAAATCTTATCTATATTTAGAGTATTATACAAAACTGCAAAACTTTGATTTATATATATATATATATATATACCGACAAAGTCTAGTTATTAGGCATAATCTTTTAACTATAATTTATATATTTTTTAAAAGTGACTAAGTTTTATTATATTTTTCAAATATGAGAGAATTTAAATTTTTAATGATAATAAAAGAAATTATTCTTTCAAAAAAAAAAAGAAATTATTAATTAATAATACTGTGAACTTCTTGAGAAGATCATCAATAAATTACTATTATTATTCATTTGAATAAATTTCTAAAAATATAAATGAATTAGATAATATATTTTTATTATTGATGAAGAATGCATCAAAACTTTCTAAAATATAATTGTTTAAAATTCGATTATATATATTACTAGAATTGAATAAACATTCTTGATAAATAATGACTTTTAATTAATTTATGTTCCCTTTGACAATCCACTCCATTATCACCGGGGGTGTCAAAATAAATTAGTATAGGTGGAATTCGTGTTGGGTTGACCCACTTTATTGAAATGATTAAGATCAATACGAACACAATCTATTTATTAATTGTGTCAAATATTTTAACCTAATAGGATATAAAAATTAAACAGGTTACACGAACACAACACGTGTAACTCATTTATTTAGAGGTATTGTGTGGATCATAAAATTTAACATGATCCATTTAATTTATATAATATTTATAATATATAAAATATTATTTTTTTAGAAAAATTAAAATAATATCTATAATTTAGCAATTTGTATAATATTTTTATAAAAATAGTATTTTTTACAAAAAAAATTTACAATAAATAAATAATTTATTATTTAAAATCATAACAAATTATATGAATTTTTAATGGATAGCGTCGTGTCGTATCGAGTTGTGTATAATTAAATAGATTGTAAATGAGTTCACGTGTCAACCTATGACATGATCTAATTAAATCGTGTCATAAACGAGTTGATCCGCTTTTAAAATAAACTCATTTAACCTCAACTTTAACTTGCTAATTTTACATGTTAGATAAATTGTACTCACATGTTATTATTCATTTTGACACCTCTAATTATCACCTTTGAGGTACACTTTTTTTTTATGAAGTATATAATATGGGTGATTTTCTTTTTTTTTAATTAGATAAAAATTAATTTTTTAAAATTTATTCTGGCACACCGTTTTATTGACTTCTGTTCTCAGTTCTCACCAATTTTACTTTATTTATTATTTCTTAATTAATTAACAATGACTACATACATGCGTTGGGGGCACATGATCTGCATTTATTGTTAAATAATCAGGTTAATTTACTATATTCGTGTTCGTTAATTTGTTATATATTATAACATTTAGACCGCGTATTCGGATAATCTGCACTGCATAATTAATTATTCCGATCAATACATTAAATTAATTTCTGGTTGTAGTGGAAACACTTGCCTTAGTTGTATTTTGTTGGCCCATGAAATATCAGGCAGTTTTTTCTTTTCCTTTTCACAATCTCCAGTGTGTTTTAATTTTTCATCGTATTGAACATAAAATTAATTTCTATTCACATTTTATGATAAGCATTGACTAAAAAAAATTTAACATCATAAACATTCGAACATTAAATCTTTATCGAACATGTAATGTTTATCGGCTGTGTAACGTTCTCACGTAGAAACTTGCTACAACCTTACATCTTTCTCTATTTTTATTTGTATTGTTTTTTGGAAGACTTTTGTCTATAAACTCGGACATCTTGACGCTCGCCTTATCGAACAGGGTCATGAACAAGAAATTGTTGCAGTTGCTAATCTCGCGACAAGATGCTTTAATTTGAATGGAAGGAATCGACCTACAATGAAGGAAGTTGCCATAGAGTTGGAACATATTCGATCCTCAAGTAGCTAGTAAGCTGGATGTAAACACTGAAGACGAAGACGACATCCCGGCTAATGTAACCTTATGTGACGTCGTTCCTAGTTCAGTTACCTGTGATTTTAGTGATGATTACGCTTTGTCATTGGAGGTTGAATCAACGGTTTCCTGTCAAACATGGAGTTGAAAATGTCTGCATGCATATGTTTTTGTGATAAAGAAGCTGATTAATGAAATGATGAGAGCAAAGTGGTTGTATATTTACCAATATTTGTTGATGAAAATGTCAAGAAATTTAGATTTTTAAAGTCTCCAACTCAAACTTTATGTATCGAAAATTCAATCCAGATTAATTAATCAAGTTTCCTGTAGCTGTCGACTAGTTTACTGTAGATGCTGATTATAAAATTAATTAAATAGTTATGTATTGTTACATATATAATAAAATATAATAACCCCATAAATATTTAAGAGCAAATTATACGTTGTCTCATGAGTTTGGACCACAATTGGTTTCACCATTGACAACTCTTCTATTTCCACCTCTTTGTCTCATCGTCCGCTTCTTTTCTTTTTTTTTTCCCCTCCTTTTATTCCTTTCTTTTCGTTTGCAATTCCTTTGCAACACGGTTTTCTTGACTTCTGTTTTCATTCTATTTTTCTTCTTATTATCATCTTTTAATTACATAATTTTTTGTTACATTGTGTTCGAGCTCAATACGAGATTATAGTGATTTGCAAGTATAGCTTACGAGATTATATCTCCTTTTTTGTCCCTTAAAGTGCAAACGCCTCCAAAAATATACTAATTAAGAAGTCTAATTTACTTCTAAATTTTTTTAATTGTAATGCTACTTTTCAATCACTTTCTTAAAAAAAAAATAGAAATATTATTTGATAATCTAAGATTTTTTGAATATTGAATTTTTTTTTTATAAAATTTTTAAGATTTATTACACCAATAGTATCTTAACTTTGCATCTGTTTTCATTTTGGTATCAGATTTTTAATTTTTTCTTTTCAGTTACTGAAGTTCTATTTTGTTTTAGGTTAAAGTGTCTCGAACATATCCGATCAAATTTAGCATACGTGGCAGTTGGAATAAGCATATTCTTAGAGCATCCACATTGAGGGTTTCATACAGGTGTAATAGCCTCATGACACTCTCTCTATTACACAGTACCCATAGTGGACGTGTAATGCTTATGATACGGAACATGAGTGTTACACACATAATGGGATGCAATTTGTAGCTTTTGCCTTTTTTTTTTAATTTAAAAATTTTCAAATGTTTATTTGCACACACCTTCTAGCACGGCCATGCCACAGGCCATGCTATACTGCACACCAGCGCACATGGCCATGCTGCACACACGCGCACACGGCCATGCTGCAAGCCACACATCTGCACACACGGCCAGGTGGGTCCAACCAGTGGGTCCAGACTATTACACTTTTTTTAGAGTAATCTATAGTAAAAAAAAGTTTAATGAATGAGGGAATAATAAAATAATAATGTGGCATGTCCATTACACTCTATAGAGTATGAACCAATGTGGATGCTCTTAGTATATTCGCCACATAAGCATCTTATTAAGCAATCTAATCATCTTGTAGGCTCTAAAATCTTATATTTTTGTCCTTTTATTAGGATTTTCACTCATGCTAAATTTTATTTTCTATGGCCCAAAGATTATTAGGCTACTTAATGGGATGTTTACGTGACAAATATATTAAGAATATGCTTACTCTGGTTGCCACGTATGCTAAATTTGATTATATATATTTGAGGTACTTTAACCTGAAATAAAAATAGAACTTTAATAACTGAAAAGAAAAAATAAAAAATCTGGTACTAAAATGAAATATATGGAAAAATTAAGGTATCATTGATATAATAAATCCAAAATTTCATATGAAAATTTAATAAAAAGATGAATTTAATTGTGAAAAATTAAAACGGAATTTAATAAAAAAATAATGGAGCAATTGGCCTTTGTAATTAAATAAAGGGTATATATATACATTCAAAAGTTTTTGTACATTTACTTTCAATATTAAAAAAAAAAGGCACATGCTTTGTTGTTCATTCTTGACTCAGCTTCAGCACTTTTTAAACTTATTTCATTTTAAATATCCTTTAATGGATTGTGCACTAAAGCATTAGTTTGTTAGACTAATTAAGTTATTTGGCAGATAAGTTGCATATATTAAAAAAAATTGAAACCTAAAGATTATTCGATTGGTAAACCAATATTCAAAAATTAATTTTTTAATTGGAAAAAATAGTGAAGTTTTTTAATAAAAACACAAAATGTTGAATGCATTTATTATACCAGCAAAAAAAAAAAAAGGTCTTTAACATTAGGGAAGAAGTGGTCTGATGATCACTTTTTTATATAAGGTTGATTCTTAAAATTAATTTTATGACAACCAATGGCCACTTTTTTTTTTATGCTCTTGCTAATAATTATTCATAGGAATATAATTGAATCAAATATTTTTTTAAAAAAATAAATTTTTCATTCATTGAAGATCAATAATACATATTAATAAACATATAATATGAATAAAGTACAATCGAGAAGTATAAAAAAAAAACTTTCACTGAAGATATGAAACCGTTCGTCACTATTTTTCAATCGCGTTGACAGAGCTATTTTGATTTGCAATTCGACGATTTGTTCAACAATCTTTATGTTCAACTCCATGATATTTATTAACCCTAAATTGACTCTATAGTCTTTAATTGAGTCCGATTCCAAAAATACTGACAAAAGTTTCATAATAAAAAGAACTATAAACTCCATAGAAGAGAACTACCAAAACCCATAAAGGGATTAATAATTTTACGAATGAAAAACAAAAAAATAAAAATAAAAAACCAAAATAAAACAAACAAATTAAAGATATATATTTATTGGATAAAAAACAAAATAGAACAGACAAAAAATGAATCTACCGCAAATCTAAAAGATGATCGGCGGTGGCTAAAAATAAAACTATTTGATGATGAAACCTAAAAAAAAAAAGAGAAGCAGTTAGATAATTAAACTGAATTGAGTCAAAATAATCGAGCTCTTGAGCTGGAGCTTGATCTTGAGCTGGAGCTTGATAAAAAATAATCGAGCTCAATTGAGTTTAATAATAAATTTAATTTTTTATTTTAATAAAATTAAATTTATTTAATTTTTAAATTTATTATCTTAATTAATATTTAAATTATATGACTACTGATATTAATATTAAATTATAAAAGTAATTTATATACCTGCATGATCATAAAATTATTATATATAAATATATAATAAAATAATAATTAATTTACAAAATATAAATATATAAATATTTATGTAAATAGTATTTATAAAATGTATATTATGTATAGTAGAATTTTATAATATATTACTAAGGATATAATTGATATAAACATTGACTTGCGCAAGTCAATTTGAAAGTGGTTAAAGAATTAGTTTGATACATATAATTCACCTGCTCCAACTTCAAAATAGCTGAAACCCTTATAACTGGACCCTTATAACTCATGGATATCGGAGGATACGAAAAAAAAAAATTGTAACAAAACTGCCAGTTCTCCTACAGTTTTTAATTTTATCCCTATCATCAATATAGAGGTTCTGAGTCTCTCTGTAAATGGCAGGATTGCTCCACTTGTCAAAAGGTCCAATAATATCTTTCAATTGTTCAAGACTAGAATCAGGTAGGCTTGTCATTTCAACGGGAACTCCTTTTTTATTTATCTGACGTCAATACATCATTCGCTGTTGTTGGTTGCAACGCCTGCTTCAATGACCAACGAAATGCTCAGTTTTGTTGGGTGCCAGTGCCATTTAACATGCCGTGACCTGCCAGAAGGATTTTGATTGGCCAGTGCCAGAAATGCTTCCAACGTTTCAGGTTTTGGACTCTGGCGACTGGATTTTCAAGTATGATAACTTTACTGGGACTGTTTCCAGTTGTATTCAAACTCCTGCACCTTCATTTGTTCAGGTTCAGGTTTTCAGTCCTGCTCACATGCTCAATATGTAAATTACCAGGACAAGTTCAAGTTAGCCATTCTAGCACCATATCAGTGACTGATTCTTGACGAAGAACTAGCTTATGGAGTACTTATTTATTTCGGATTATGCTCCAATGATGCTAGATTGGAGTGTGATTTTTCAGGTTGCGGAAACATGAGGACTTCATGAACTTGAATTGCCACGGGAACAACAAACAATCTTCTGAATTCATGATTCAAATCCTACACCTCATGATGTCCTTAAAGAAACATTACTATTTAACTACTCTCTCACGATAAAGATTTAATTTTTTTAGATCACTATATCTATATTAATTGATATTTTTCAATTTTTTTCAAATAAAATAGAAATTAAATTTTCCTTACTGATGCTGTGCTATGAAATTAATCATTTATTCATAAAAAAAAATTAGGGAGAGAAATATTTATTTTTGGAGAGACTTGAAAAATTGACATAAACCAATGAAGAAAACAAGAGAAGAAACAATGATACAAATTCATCATGTAAGAAATAAGTTCATCTTAAAAGTAATAAGCAAAATCTATTCTGAGGCCTCTAAACTTATCGGCTTTTTAGCTTTCGGCATCTAAAATTTCGTTTTGTATATTTAGATCCTTAAATTTTACAAATTTGAAGTTTTAAACATTTCTGTTAATTTTTTAACACAAATAATTTCCTTTTGGTCCCTGAAGTTTTATATTTCTAACATTCATATTATTATTTTTTTACTTTTTAACACTTATATCCCTTTTAAAAATTTTTTACCATTAAAAACTAAATTTGCTTATTTTAATTTCTAATAATTCAAATTATTACATACATATTTAAATAATTTTAAATTTTAAAAATAAATAAACAAGTTAAGGGTAAGATTAAAAATAATTATAATAAAATTACTGTTTTTCAAAATAAAATATTATGATGAAAAAGAACACCATAATTAAAAGATATTATGATAAAAAATATGTTATTATTCTTCAAAATTTAAATTTTATATTTTTATTACATTTTTAGTTTTATTTACAAAATTTTAATTAAATTATTGAGAATAATTTTTATAATATAACTTTTATAAATAGTGGATACCAATGCTTGACTGTACATCACCAAAAAATAATGATAGATTTTTCAACAAATTCAAACTTTTTATAACCGTTATCTTACCCTTCATTTTTTTAATCATGCTTTTTGGGTATATGAAAAAATTAATATTATAAAAATTTATTCACAATAATTTAAAATATTGTGAAAAGCAATAGTTTTATTATAATTTT
Organism: Mallotus repandus; assembly: GCA_949671775.1. Taxonomy (NCBI): domain Eukaryota; kingdom Viridiplantae; phylum Streptophyta; class Magnoliopsida; order Malpighiales; family Euphorbiaceae; genus Mallotus; species Mallotus repandus. The sequence goes on from CATIWM010178715.1 coordinate 9,390, forward strand.
TTATCTTAACATTAATTAATTAATTTATTTTTAAATTTAAAAATTATTTAAAAATGTATATAAATTTATGTTTTTAATTTAAAATATTAGGAATTAAAACAAGTAGATTTATTTTTTACCGGTGAAAAAATTTTAAAAGTGATATAAGTGTTAAAAGGTAAAAAATGGTATGCATGTTAGAAATATAAAACTTTAGAGACCAAAAGAAAATAATTTTTGTTAAAAAATTAACAAAAGGGCTTAAAACTTTAAAGCCGTAAAGCTCGAGAGTCTAAATATATAAAGTGAAACTTTAAGGACCTAAAGCTGAAAAGGCGATAAGTTTAGAACCTAAAGCTGAAAAAGCGATAAGTTTAGGAGCCTCAGAAAGGATTTTGTCTAAATAATAAATTATAGAACTTCGAATTGTAGCAATGTCAAAAGAAAAACTTCAAATAGAATTTAATAAAATATTATATACATGTATCTAAGAAAAATAATAATAATAAATGGGTGAGCCTTAAGCCATGACACTACTACAACAAATTCACTCATTAGTGACAATATTTTTATGGTCATAAAAAAATTTAATAAGTGACAATAATTTTTTAATATGTCACAGTATTTAATTTATTAATTTATCAATGAATAATATGTAACAATATATTAAATTGTCATAATAATGGCATTAATTATTATTATAAAATTAAAATAGAATTTTTTTGTGACTATTTTTTTAATGTAATAAAAAATGTTTTTGTGACAAGTTTAATTTGTCACGTAAAAGATATATTATTTAATATTTTTACTAAAATTTCTAGTTTATAAGTGACAAATTTTAGTTGTCACCAAAATAAATATAATGAATTTTTGTTACAAGTTAAAAATTGTAACAAATAGATTTTAATATTTGTGTCAATTTAATATTTTATTGTCACAAAAATATATAATGAGATATGAGACTTGAATCCCACATTGTTAGTAAGTAAACAAGTGGTTCCAACTTTTCTTTATATATTATTCCAACTAAAAAAGTATATATTGTTATTTTTTATGGTAGTTATGCTAACTATAAAATTAAAAAAATTTCAAATATTAAAAGTTAAAATTTGTATACATATTAAACTAAAAAAGTAGTTAAAATTTTAAATGATGTTGAGGTGCTTATTAATTTATGATGATGTCTATCATTATTAATGCATAATTTTTAATTTGTGACAATTAAATATTGTCACTATTAGTATTTTTTGTGACAAAAATCAAAATTTTCATAAATTTGACTTTAATATGTATTCAATTTGTGACAATATTATGTTTTATGTGATAAGTTTTATATTTTGCATTACGGCACAAACTATCACAAAATATAATCGGTGTGACAATAATTTTATTGTCATATATTAGATTTTATTATGATAATTTTTTATTATCACTATTGACCGATGACTTTTAGCAACACAATTTTAGATGACATTCTCGTGACAATATTTTATTGTAATAAAAATATATTTGTGACAATATTTAACTTAAGTGACAATTTAGCCACCCTTTCCAATCCACCATGTAACTCACGAACACAATTCATCATCATATATTTTATGTCGTAAACTCTAACTCCCAAGTAATAATATACCAGCACAAAAAATGACTCCATCTCATTAGCAAGCTTTGTCTTGTCAGGATCTTGATCAGGAAACCAAGATCGTAACCATCGTGAAAAGTAACCCAAGTCTAAGGACGGATACTTGTTCATGACAAGTCCTGAGTTCACTAGGGATGCTGCGAATTTCCAAGAATCAATACCCTTTTCTGTGTTCATCTCGAAATCCATTCCTTGCGTTTTAAGAAGCTGAATCGAGTCACTGTCATGAAGATCACACTGGAGATCAAAATCCCAGAAATTGAACTGCCATACATGGCAGAATTCAGTTCCGAAACTTGGGAGATTTCCATCAGAATCAGATAGAACAAGACCAAGCTGGATTAAGTTCAATAATGAGGATGGGCCTGAGAGAGGAGATGCTTGCTCATGTTTGATTTAAAAACTGTGCCAGGGAATTCAGTGTCTAACGATACGACAGAAAACAGAGGAATTGCTTTCTGAATCAGTGAAAATTCACATGTCAGGTTGTTGACCCAAAATTGGCGGATGATTACAGGTTTCCGGGCCATTGTTCTTGCCGTCTCTGCTACTGCTGCTGGTACTATTGCGTGGATTTGAAGCAATTGTTCTTGCTATTTTTGTCAGGATATTGAATTGAGCGAATAGGGTAGGCATATATATATATATATATATATATATATAGAATCTTTACTAAAATGCCCCAAAAAGTCATCTCAACAACAAAAATACCCCAAGTTTTTATAAATTACTAGCGTGCACGTAAATGACGAAAAAAACAAAATGCAAAAAAAAAAAAAAAAAAACTCAAATCTCTGCTCCTTCTCCATCTTCACGATCTGTCTTCTCCATCCTTAAGCAGCTTCATCATCTCAACAGCACCACCATACTATTTTTCTTCTTTTACTGGAAGCTACTAGATCGGCTTCTTGAAACTGTGTTCGATGCTCTCTCTTACCCTTTTTCCTCTTCTTTTTTTTTTTTTCAATCTCTTAGAATCTTTCTTGCTTCCTTCTTTTTTTCTCATCGAACCGATTCATTTTGTATCCTTGGTCGTTCTCTTCTTTGAATAGTGACCATTTTCTCTTCTCTTCTATCACTATTGCTGCTAGGGTAGAGTTTTTTGTTTCAATTTCCCTCTTCAAGTCAATAGGTTTTTGATTCTTTTCAATCCAAAGGTACCATCTTTTTTTGTTCTTTTAATCTATTTTCTTTCTAGGTTTTTTATATTTTGTTGTTTGATCTCGTTTTATATTGAATATTATTCTTAATCATCTTAAAGTTTCCATT
>CATIWM010178737.1:0-26010 GCA_949671775.1 Mallotus repandus
AATTATATCCTAAAATCTCTTCTTTTACTGTTAAATAAAATGTCTTCTTTTAAAATTAATATAAATGAAATGAGTGGGAAATCTGTGGGTTTTTTTAGTAGTTGCACTTGTTAATATTTATAAAATTATTAATCGTTAGTATTAACGGAAAAAAAATTAATGTCCCCTAGATGAGATGGTTTAGGGTGAGGTTCTCCCATATTCTATTCATGACAACACTAAGACTTAGTCTTGATCAATTTCATGAGTGGGATCTGCATTTGTGGTTTCACATTCTTAATTAGGATAATAATCTCTCATCAGCTAATATTAACAACTAACAGTCGTGAACATTAATTTTAACTATGATTGTACAATACTACAAATGTAAGTCACGACAATAAAAGCATTCAAAGAACTAATTCTTCGTGTTGCCACGAATTAAATCTAAATTATAAGATTTGAGAGGTCTCAATATAAACCAATTAATCTATATCTCATTGTTCCGAAATTTGTGGTTTAATTAGTAAAATATTGTTATCATGATATTTGTGTTATGTAATAAGAGAAAAAATGCTATATACATATGATATAGGTTTAAAATGAGGGTCAATTAAAAAAAAACAATGTGTATATATTAAAAAAAATACAATTCAAATATATTAATGAATTATATAATAGATAATATTTTTTAAATTTATGTAATAAAAATTATAATTTTAAAATAGGCGAAAATTAATTTGTATTTATATGGTTTGAAAAAAATTATTATTAAAGCAATTTGGCTATATCTATATCCTAAAAAATTGAAATATGTTGGCATTATTATCTCAATTATGTGTAAGATCTGTATATTGTTATTATCAATAATATAAAATGAATTAATCAGTAATCAAGGTTGCACGCAAGTGAAGGGACCCACATAATGCCTGCTTTGATCACTCGCCGTTGGATGGTCCCACAAGGAGACTCCCAGGGCCAAGATTGATATCCGATCCCATGATCACAACCGTTGAATTCATGGGCGCAAATACAGTTTCTTTAAAAAAGGCAATGTTTTTTGAGCGTGTCCAATTCTAAAATTGGTCCCCACCGCACCCCCACACCAAGAGCAGCCAGCAAGAGAGAAAAAGAGGTAAAAAACAATTAACTAATGATAATGCCATTTTATTATTTAATAATATTAAAAAAACACACACACACACACAATTCTTTCTGTGTATTGAAAATTTAACCCCAGGGTGAAAATTTGTGGGGTATGTGGATACTGATTTTTATAATATATTATTTATTATAAAATATTTAAAATTAATAAATAAAACAACTTAAATTTAAATTTAATAATTTATTTATCAATATTTCATAAAATCACGACATATTACTTATTAACATTAATGAAGAGATAGAAACGGCGTATAAGTAGTTCCATAAACGACGTAGAAGTAGGTTCCATCTATTCATCTTACAATAATAATTTAAAAAGTATTTGTGGACCACCAGATTTTATCTCTCAATCTACATCGTTTAGTCTTAGATCTCATTAAAATTTAAACTTAATTTATTTATGTTTATGTACATTAATATTTTATTATATATAATTATAATGAATAATAGATAATTTTACTAGTTAAAATTAGCATAAATAATATCAAGTTATAGATACAAATTTCAATATTCATTTAATTTTTTTTTTTAAGATACAATTTGATTGTTAATCTGAATTGAGCAATATAAATTTGAATTCTACTTGTCAAACTATTTGAATAGTTCATGTTTAGGTGTAAATACAATCAACTTGTTAAATTATATTAATAATTTAAAAAAATTATATATTAACAGTTTATTTATTATATTTTATTTACTAGATAAAATTAATAATTTAACTATTATATTTATAAATGTTACTCTCTTAGTAATTTCGTCTAATTTCTTTAACTTTATTAAACTCCCAAATTATCTTAACGCATTTACACTTTTAAGTTTTACCAACTTTTGAATAAATAATTCTCTGAAACTATAAAACTTGTAATAAACTATTTTCATTACAAAACAATTAGATAATTTAATTTTATTATTAACTAAGAAAAAAATTGCTTAATTATATTTATAGTTAATTAATTTAATTTATCAAGTAATTTACATATATATACAAGATCTAATTGACAAGGAGAGAAATTACGAAAGATTGTTGGTTTGAAGGGAAGAAAGAAAGGTGGTGATAATTGTCAAAAGGGGTTAGCTAGCTAGGTAAGCTGCCGCCATATCCTCTTATCTTCTTCTTCTGCTTCTTCTTCTTTGTTTCATAGCAAATTCTTTTTGCCTTCAGTCTCACGCCTTCAATGATAATTGGCGTGAATTATGTGTAGGTGACCCTTCCTGTCTACTCCACAACTAACGTTTATTGTAAGCACCTTTATATATATATATATATACACACATATATAATTGGAGAAGTTTAATTCCCATTATACTTAATTGTAAAAATTTTACTTTTTTTTAGAATTTCTAGGGCTACAGAAAATACTTTTCACTTTTTAAAATTTTTAAAAATGATATAAATATTTTTAAAAGTAAAAATTTTGCAAAATTTAAAAAAACTGCATAAATATATATCTAAAACTAATTTTGTTAATTCTCATTGTTATTTAAATTAATTTTTATTAATTCGTGTTAAAGTTAAATTTTATTTTAATTTTTTAAGACTTAATTGCAACAGTTGTTTTAAAAAAAAAAGGCTAACATAATTAAATTTTTAAAGATTAATGTTCATGTGAGATCTTTAAAAAAATATAAAATCAAATGTAAACTTTAGAGTAAATTTAAGGGTGCAATTCACACTTTATCCCTACATTTACTATTATACTTAAGGAGTTCAATTTTTAAAATTTTTTATTTATTTTGCGAATTTTTTTAAGCTCTTAAAGAAATAATTGTCAACTCCCAACAGTTTTGTGATAATTTTTTTTTTTAATTTAGATATATGTAGTGTATTGAAATCTCTACTACCTTCACTAACTGTCTATGAATATGATCTTTTTCAAGATAAATTTATAAGGTAAATGTTTGGTTATGTTTATCTAATTTATAATCAGAAAAAGTTTTTATTAAAGTACAAAAAATGTCCCAATAGCTGAATACTTATATGACTAAATTCATTATTCATTAGGAACCCAATAAATAATAAATTATATAATAAAAAAAGTATTTTTTTATTATTTTCATTGTAAAAGTAAAATAGTAATATTTTCATTGTAAAAGAACTTTGGCCAAAATGTGGCCTATTTTTACACAGATTACTCCGATTACTTAATAAAATCACTATTTTTTTCTTATAATTGTGATTTTTTTTTACTGGGGATTGAAACAATAACCTTTACAATGCCATAAAATTACATTTTCTTGTAAAAACTGAAATGTTTTATAATCTATCATTGGAAATATTTCTTAAAAGTCACCAAAAAATTTACCATATTTAAAAGAAGAATGTGAGAGGCACTTTCATATGCATGTTCTTATGTAAAGTTTCTATCAGAAAAATTGGTTAGGTTGGTGCCTTTTTCAATTTCATCAGGATAATATTTTTATTCCACTCTTGTAGTTTAAGTTTTTTCCACTTCGTCACATTGAGTCAACATAATAAAAGTGTTGCAAATTAATGTAATTTATGTTTTGTTAAATCATCAAATAAAATTGATCTAATGTTGGTGGATGCTTTGCCTGAAGGGTCAAGGTCACAGACACAGACATTTATGGAGTTTTAAGTTCGAGATTTTTCATGTTCCCAATTGGTATTTTTCGCTACCATTGCATGCATGACCAAGAAAATAAAATTAGTCTTGAGAAAAAAAAAAACTCATGTATCTTTCCTTTACAAATTTCAATAAAATTTTAATATTTTTAATTCTATTATAATTTAATGAATTCACCGTAGGCTTTTATCAATTTTTTTGTTGTCTATCACTAAATTCTATTATTTTTATTTTTTTTTATTTGGTATAAGCACATTAATCTAAACAATTACTGATTGAAGAGATATATCCACGTACTTATATAATACACACATTTTATAAATCCAAGAACTACTCCAGCTCGCGCCTATTATTTTTCATTTTGATGGAACCCTTCACTTCAATCTTGATATTGACATAATGCTAAAAGTGAATTACAACTTACAAAATAAAAAAGAAAAAAAAGAAAAATACAACTTACAAAAGAAAATACTATCATTTATTATAAAAATTAGCAAAAAATGGAGAATCAACTCATAACAACCCTAATAACTGTGATTACGACATTCCATCAACAAATAAGAAAAGACATCGATTGTACCATATCCCTAATATAATTTGATTACAATTTATATTATTTTTTTGTGATCATAAATACTCGACGATCCTTTTTATTTTTCTCAAAGTTGAAGTAGGCATTAAATTCAGCATTATTGCAAATAAAGTAGAAATATATTATTTGTTCATTAAAATTTTAATTCTCAGTTAAAAATCGAGCTCCGTTAGACTAAATACTCACTGATAATTTTTTATTTTAAAATTTTACAATTAAAATATAAATAAAAAAAAAAGAATTTATATATATATATATATAGAGCCAAAGTCATGAATTATGTTGCTTCTTCTGAATAAATTATGTGGTTTGTGTCAGTCAACCCATGTGTATGAGGTAACTATGAAGAATTAGTTGGAGTTGCCTGTCTACCAACTTATTAAAAAATGATAATAATAATAATAATGATAATAATAATAATATTATTATTATTATAAAACAACATTCTTGTCAAGTAGGCAGGTCAATCTGCACCGTTGTACAAGTTCCATTTGGCACAAAGACAATAAATAGATATATAAATAAAGAAACCAATAAATAACTATTAATTCTTTTATTTGAACTATTACAGTTTAAAATTCATTAAATTTAATTGAATTCAGTTTGGGTTTGGGTATAATTATAAGGACATTAAAAAAATTTTAATAAATAATTTAATTCAACTATATATATTACGATTCAAATTTGAAATATGACTTAAACGAGAGTAGTCTTCTGTTAGATGATTTCAATATTTGATATTAATAATTTTTTTTATTGTTTAGTGTTGTGCAAAATTCAAAAATAACTTGAATGGGTGAAATTTTTGAAATCTTTGAAAAAAAAAAAGGACATAATGTTTATGTTGTGGGGTACATTTATAATTTTTGTGTGATTCAGTTTTCAAAATTATTCTCATTTCTCAAACAGTCATATTTTATTAGGTAATAAAGTTGCAATCCTCTCCCTATCTTTTTAGTCAGTGGTTTTGGCAGTGGGTCATTTCATCTACTGCTTTTTCTATTTGTCATTTTTTCTTCTTCTAATTTCTACAGCATATAATACACATAACACTCCGTCCCTATGGAACATCTAAACAAATTTAGCATGAAATAAAAAAAAAATTAGCATAAAATAGTGTGATTTCAGATTTGATCTGACAGCTGAATGAGACAATAATCAACAAATTTTAATATTCTACTTTTTATTTTAAAAAAACACATTAATTTAAAAAATTAATGCATCTAATCTCCACGCAGTAATCTATTTATATGCAATTATGTTAAATTAATTGTTAAAATTTTTTTACCCTATTTATAGTTTCATTCAAATTGAATCAGATTGGTTAGAATATTGTAGATTTTGAATTCTAAAGCATGAAAATAATTTTCTTGATTTTTTTTGAACGTTAAATTTTTTTGATTTCATTCATCTAAAAAAAATTGCATGTATTTTACAACTTTTATATAAACTTATACTTTTTATTTGTGTGATTTTTCTTAGGACAAACCAATTATGGTTTTATTCACATCAAAGAAAAATTTTGTATATAAAATAATTTATATCAAACCATAACATAAATAAAATTTGTGTGGATTATTCAACTAATAATTATTGATTGAATAATTAAATGAAAATAAAAAATTAAATTTTTTATGGTATAAGACCATAGAATTTGACCCGGATTGAACCTGCTAACTCATACATACTCTTTGAGTAAAATTAAACTTTTTTAAATATATAAAAATATTACTTGCCAAGTAGATACTTTTTTTTTTTTTTTTTTTCTTTTATGTAGTATATTATATATATATTGGTGGTATAAAGAGCGAAAGCTAAGCTGGCTGGGCACTTTTGCCAACTTTTTATAAAGCCAAAACCTTCTCCCAGTCTTGTTTATAAGCAAGCACTTAGACCCAGCCACACACCAAAAAAGAAACAAAATAAAAGAGGCAGCAAGCAGCAGCAGCAGCAGCAGCCCATTATACCCACCAAAGCAAAAGCAAAAGAAAAGAAAAAAAAAATAGAGAGAGAGAAGAAAATAAGAAACAGAGAATTTCAAGAAAACAAGAAGAAGGGTTTGGGTTTTCTTTTTTTTCTTTTTTTTAAAGAAAAAATCTTGTTTTTTTTGGTGTGTTCTTGCTGTGAAAGTTTTGTTATTATTGTTGTGCAAACAACAATGGAGCAACAGCAGTCACAGCAATTAATGGTGCAAAACTCAGGGAGCCTTAGCTTCAGCAGTCAAATGTCTAAAGAAGATGAAGAGATGTCAAGGTCTGCTCTTTCTACTTTTAAAGCTAAAGAAGAAGAGATTGAAAGGAAGAAATTAGAGGTTAGAGAGAAAGTTCAAGCTCAGTTGGGTCGTGTTGAAGAAGAGACTAAACGTTTGGCCATGATTCGTGAGGTATGGTGTTTTCTGTTTTTGGGTTGGGGTTTTTTCTTTTTTCCCTTTCTGGTTTTCAATTTTTTCTTTTTGGGTGTGTAAAAGATGGTTGAAGCCTGCTAGATTTGTTGTGATGAAAATTTCTGGATTTGGGTAAAGTTCAAATTTTGTTTTGACCTCTGTATGTAGTGTGTAAAATTCATGATCTGAACATAACAGGACATGAGGTTCAAAGAAAAAGAAAAGAAAAACAGGTTTTGTAAAATTTATTGGCTAATTATCTGTGGTTTTATATGTCTGTTTACACTAGAAATTGCATGACAATATTGTTATATTAACTGGTGAATTTATGTTTAATTTTTAGTTAATTTTGAAGCTTAAAAGAAACCCATATGTAATTTTTGATGATTTTGACCTCTTGATGGTCTGAACATGGAAGATTTGTTGTGATGGGTAGTAATAATTTAGAAATTTTTTATCAATTTTAGGAACTTGAAGCAATGGCAGATCCCATGAGGAAAGAAGTTGCTATGGTGAGGAAGAAGATTGATACAGTGAACAAAGAATTGAAGCCTCTAGGGAATACTGTCCAAAAGAAGGTAAAAAAGTTACAGAGATGCCATCATGTTGCTCCAAAAAAAATTGTCATGTATAGATGTTAATAGGCCAGAAACAATTCATTTGTTGCTTTACAGTATTGCAAACACAAGAAAGGACCACTCAGTTTTGGATTTTATGTTTTGATCACAGGAAAAAGAATACAAAGACGCTTTGGATGCTTTCAATGACAAGAACAAGGAAAAAGTACAGCTCATAACCAAATTGATGGAGGTATGGATCTCTTTATATTCCCTTCAAATTAACATGAACCATCATCCACAGAAAGCGTGTATGCATTTTACCTGTTTGGATTAGCCTGGGGGTAAAAACTGGAGCTTTCGTTTGAGTGTTGAAAGGCACACATTTGAATTATATATATCTCTGGCTTGCATGTGGCTGCATCTATCTTGTGTTTAGCACAAGTTAACCGTTATCCATGCAGGTTTACCTCACGGTAAATCTTTGGTGTAGACGTGTAAATGGACATGGTAAAGCCGTATTTGTTAGAACTAGGAAATGTCATTAATTATCATAGTGTGAGAGAGCTGTGTGTATTGGGGTGTAATTGGACATGGTAAATCCGTATTCGTTAGAACTAACTGGGAAATATCATTATTTATAATAGCGTTAGAGACCTGTGTGTATTCGGGTTATATGACATTACACTAGATAAGAGGATGAAGTAATGAGATTTCCTCTTCCGTTTTTATGCATATTTATTGAGTGCGAATGTCTAATAGCCATTTTTGTTGTTTTGTTTTTTTGAGAATGAGCAGCTGGTGAGTGAAAGTGAGAGGCTGAGGTTGAAGAAGCTGGAGGAGCTGAGCAAGAACATAGATTCCATACACTGATTTATATCACATAGATATATATATATATAGCCTAGTGCCGATGACTGATTAGGTTTGTGTGATGTATTTAAGGTAACTTCTTATTATATATGGGGTGTTTTTACAGCTTGGTGTATTTTATCCTTGTTTGTTTTATTTTACTATTTAGCTTTTGATGGAGTCTTTAGTTGATTTAGGAGGTGGGGGAAATATGCCCTATAAACACAACAGGTTTGTAACTAAATGTATCTTGACTCTTTGCATTTTGTTCTCACTTCTTTTCATTTTCCCTTTTTTTCTTATGTTCGACTTTGTTATTACTTCTTATAGTTTTTGTAAATTTGGGGTTTTGCTCTTAAGTGTGGATTTCAGTATACCACAGTTTGTTCATGTAATTTTTTTGCTTTTGATGATTATTTTCTACTTTACTTGTGGGGAAAAATGTGATCAGTTGAAGCAATATCTTGAAATGGTGATGTTGCCCGTTAAGGCTAATGAGACAAATTACTAATACTTTGCTTATTAAATGATTGGGGATACTTTTTTCAATTTTTTAATTATTATAGTAGGAGAATTTTACCAATGTGAGGTGTCCGTATTATGATACATTTATGTATATTTTTGGTCTTAAATTAATAGTATATAGAGTTTACTATATACTCAAGACTAATTTGGTTCGGAATTAAACGAATATTAAAGGTCGTCTACAATTGCATACTCAATTTCAAAACATCATTTAAATTTAAGTAGAAGTAATTTTTTATCAGTTCTTAATATTAAGAATTAATTTTTTACGTGAAATTTATTGAGTTCGATCTATCCAGATTAATAAAGATTTTTATGATTACTGAATATTATATCATAAAAATTTTTATTATTCCCGATCCAATTGGTGGATGAATCTCACACAGACGAAATTTTACTCTTAATATATTTCTCAAAATCAGATTGCTGAACTCAAGGACAAAGCAAGCAATATGGACAACATGGTTGATTGTAAATTCAGCCTGAGTTAAAGGGCAGGTGAAAAAAGCGGAGAAAAAGAGCAGAGCCATTAAGGGGATTGATAGTGGACATCAAGCCACGAGTCTAGTCCGTCTTTCTTTTTCCGACAACACAATAATGGTGTAAATGTGTAACAAATATACGATACACACCATTACAATCTGTCCGCGGCGATAAATGAATAATTAGTACACTTTTTAAAGTAAAAAAAACAATAATTAAATGATAAATTCTTTTATAAAATTAAAAAACTAAGGACTTAATTTCTTATCGCAACAGTTATGAATAATAATTATTTTTAAATTCAAAAAATACATCGATATCTTGTAATTGCTTATTAAATAATTATACTAAATAATGCTTATTTAGACGCAAGATTGAATAATTTAGTGGTGTAATTTTTTTAAAATATAAATTATATTTTTAGGAATAATTGAGTGGGATGATAACTATATAAATGGAGAAGCATTTATGCACGCATTAAATTATTATTAAACGAAAAGAAAAGTTCATATTATCCAAAAGAGACCACATAAAGAAAAAGATAGGTGCCGTTAAATAAAGGTCGTGAAGTGGGGGGTCAAAAAGTCTTTGGAAAATGACATGGCTACATAAAACTTTGCTTTAATCATTTTGATGTTGGCTTCCCCTATTTTAAGCAATGCTTCCATTTTAATCTTGTATGCAACTGCCTTGAGAATACCCAAATGAAAATATTCTCAAACTAATAATACTATATTTGTCCCTTAAAGAATCAGTTGATATAAAATTATTTTCATTTACATGATATTTTTAATTAAATTATGATACATGTAATCATATTAAATTAGTTTTTAAGAGATTTATTATACTACTTTTATAATCTTATACAAATTAAATTAAATTAATTAGAGTAGAATAAACTTTCAATTTTAAAATAAAATATATATATTTATCATCTTCAAAGAATAAATTTAAGTTGAACAAGCATAACATCACAATTTTAATGGTGCCTCCTTTATTTAATAATATTTTATTAATGGCTCCTCCTTTTAAGTGAGGTTTTAGTAGATAAATATTTATCTCTGGATTTAATTTTTTAATTTGTTTGCTTGTTTGATCTATCAATAGTATTTAATTCTTGATCTATTTTTATAAATTTTGATAGATCTAAATTTTTCAAACTATTTTTATAGTTACAGTGAGTTGATGATATTATTCTTAGTGTGATTAGACTATCTCTTTGTGTAATTTGTATCTATCTAGTGTAAATAAATTTTACTAAAAGAGGAATCACAGAATCTAGGATTAACAAGTTTTGATTTACTTGTTTTATATGTTGTGAAAATTAGTACTTACAATTTTCTATAATTTATTAGTACCGTATTATCTTCAATAAATCAATCTTTATATGTAACCCTCGAACAATTTTCAATGAAATATCAATTTCATTTGTTGAAAAAAAAAAAACATCACAATGTTTATGGTCTAAAACATATTCACATGAAAATTCAAGAGAATTCTATTTTGCAGGTCATTATCGTTTGTGTGCACGCCCAAATTGATGGCTTCAGAAATTAATCAATCTAGACACATGTGTTGGACATTTAATTGAGAAGTGGGACAATTATCAAACCCATGTTGAAACATAAAAATTGAAAATATATATATATATATATTAATGATAACCCTTTAGAAGATTGGCAATAATTAATTAAAAAAAAAAAAGAAAAACAATAATCCTAGATGCAAAAGATTTGACAATAAATCAGAATTTGAAACAAATTTTTTATTTAACAATAATGTAAATTTGTATTAATAAATATTTGAACAGATGCACAATAACTAATTAATAAAAATTTGAAATAAATTTTAATTATATATTAATAACTAATTAATAAAGATTAAAAATTTTTATTTAAAATTTAATATTTTATATTAAATATTCACACTTAAATATAAAATTATAATTAAGCCATGTATTTTGTGCTACGCATAACTATTTATTTTTATTTTTAAGAAAATAATAAAAATTAAATTCTTAATTTATAAATATATAAAAATAATAATACCACCGAACTACTCAATATTTGACTGAGGATGACTATCTACAACAAAGAACATCATAACCGATTGAGTTTATAGAAAAGGGGAGTGACCAAGTATAGATTACTCTATAGTTGGTCAATTGAACACATTTCTTGTTAAGATTTGTTTAGTATGATAATGTTAACCAGCAATTTAAACACTGAAACCGCACACAAATAATAATAATAATAATAATAATAATAGTGATAAATTGCTTAAAGATCATGGTTATGATTCACAAAGAAATGATACATACAAGTTATAAAAAGACAAAATTAAAAGCTGATAATGCAGGTAAAAATCAAATGATTCCACTTGAATTTGGTGGGAAACACAAACCAAAACCATATAATTCAGTACTCTCTTTGTTGCTCTATGCTGAAACATGCTAATGATTTCAATCAACCCACTAATGTTCATATACTCCGTAACTTTTGAAGGCTAAATGCATATTTCCACCCATAAACTCTCTCTATTTATTTCACATTGATGTAGCGGTTACATGGATTATATTATTATTATTTATTTAGTTAAATTTAATAACGAAAGAAATTTAAATTTAATTAGAATTTTATTTTAGAAAAAAATATGAAAAATTACTTTGTAGTTTTATGGTTTTGTAATTTTAAGTATGCGTTTCATTTTTTGACAATTTTGGTATTGTGTTTGTTACCGTTTGATAATTTCTAGCATATGAGGCTAACACCGTTAAATGAGTCAGACAGTATTAACCTCATATACTGAAAATCGTCAAAATGACGACAAACACAGGACCTAAATTGTCAAAAAAATAAAATACATACTTAAAATTGTAAAACTTTAAAACCACGTGATAGTTTTCCGTACTTTCCCTTTAATTGTTTTTACAATATGGTGGAGTCATTTAATGGTGTCAACTTCATATACTGAAAATTGTCAAACGATGACAAATACATGACCCAAATTATCAAAAAATAAAACACATACTTTAAATTACAAACTTGAAAAACCACAATGTAATTTTCTGTACTTTTCCCTTATTTTTATTCTCATTTTAATTTTCCTACCATAGTTAGAATTTGACTTTCTACTTAATTTTAAGGTTGGTGGGATGTACGGCCCTATAAATACAAAATATTGTTCTTATAATAGAGATATAAACTATTGGATATAAGAATTCCCTCTTAGTTTTTTTTTTTTAAAGTTTTTGTGTTAAAATTTGTTTATTTTTCTTTAAGGTTTGGCTGTTTACTAGCCTTATTTATTTTCACACTCACTCGCTACGACACATTTCACTTTTCAACCATTAATTTAATTTAGGTTTGATTATCTAAAAATTATGAACTTTATGAGTTTTATCAATTTTAACATGTTCTTTTAACTTTTATTTTAAAAAAAATAGTAAATTTTACATTTTTAACAATTTTAATGCACTCTTTTAAAAATTATAAAAAAAATCACAAGCTTTACAGTTTTGAATAGTATAATAATATAATTTTCAACCTTATACCATTTCAAAAATAGGTTTGGTGTAAAGAACTCAACAACTATAGAAAAAAATCAAAAAGAAAAGGAAGATGGTGAGCTTTTGAAGGGAGAAGAAGAAGTTTGTTCCATAACTTAAAAAAAAAAAAACAACGAAAAATTAGTTTTAAAAGTTTTAAAGGCTAATGTATTTTTTAAAATATTTTTTACTTTTTGATTTATTTGTGATAACTACCCTTTACGTTTTGCAAATACTTTGTATCTCTATGGTGAGGTTTAAATTCATTTCTTTTTTTTTTCCCTGAACCATTGATTTATAGAGCCCATTAAATTAAATTGATTCGATCTAGGTAAGATCATAAGAAAAATAAAAAAATTTCAACAACTATTTAAGGCCATCATGTATATCATAACTTGAAATTAAAATGTCATACCAGCTGATCTCAATGGTTGATAAATTCAATTTAAAAAAAAATTGTAATTTTTATAAAATAAAGAAGCTATTGTTGAAGGAACGATACCAATCCTTAACATAAATTTGAACGAGTCATTTTACACGAATTGAAGACCAACATTTTCGGCCATGGACAAGGTCCAAGTCCTGAACGTTGAAAAGATTTGTTGACTTGGGCTTGGGACTTGGTGTCGATGCCTATTTGGAGTCTCCATTTTGTGTAATTTTTACGTCATATTTTTTTCGTGGGTAAACAGAGAAGGCACATATATATCTCACCAAGTGTTCAAAATATATATAATTGTTCTATAATTTTAAACCTGAATTTTAAGAAACGCCTGTATATAATTTTCCAAAAAAAAAAATTTTGAAAGACTAATTTTAAAAAATGTATTTGTTAGACCTCCAATATAACAATGTCAAACGGGTTCATAACTATAAAAAAAATTGAGAAACTTTTCTATTTTTCACATGCAATATGAATCTTATTCATACTTCACTAGAAAAAATAAACTGTTGCCCAGTTCGGGACGAGACTATAAAAAGAGAGAAAGGGGTGGTTATTCATTGGAAATTATTTCAGTAGTATGGCATGTGATACCAATGATAGAATTTATAACATAAAAATACATGATTCATTTTTATTAATTCAATTATAACTGTAAAATATTTGAATAATATGTCACAAATTCTACTTTAAAGTATAATATAACTGATTTGACAAAAATCTCTTAAAATTTGAATATAATTTTATATCGATGAATAGAAACATATATATCTTAAAAAATTGAATGGTGCAGGACGAAATTAAAAGTTTAGAACTTGGTACAAATATTGTTCTCTTGATCATATTAAGCTCTTAATTAACGGGTCTCGTTAAGAGTGTGAAATTAAAATGTAATCTAACTTTAATCTAAATATTTTCAAATATATCATTTTTTTTTTCACATGATACATTTTTTATTATTTTTTTTAATTTTATATTTTTTCTTTCCGTTCTTCTCTGTCTCTCATTTTCTTCTTCTATGTTCTTTTCATCTTTTCTTTCAAATCTAAAAAACTAGTCTCAGTAGCCATAGATTAATCAAAATATTCTGCATGCAAACCTATAAACTTTCTAATTAAATTTTCTTTTTACATTTTATAAATCTCCACTATCCATTTTTTTTATTGAAAACTACCGTCTTATAATTGAATCATACTGGGTAAATGTTAATTTTCATTATTTTAGGTTATTAAAACTTGAGTTATTTTTTAATTATCTTTTTTTTTTCTTGTTCTGATTCTATTTCGATTTTGTTTTCATTGGATTGACTTGAAAAAACTTAAAGTGTTATTTTTTATTTTATTTAGTTATTTCTACGGTTGTTTTGATTGTTTCAGTTATCATATTTCTGTTTTCATTGAATTGGTTTGAAAAAATTTAAAGCGTTATTCGTTATTTTATTTGATTATTTTGGTTGTTTTCATGGTTGTTTTAAATATTTCTTATATATAAAAATAATCACCATATTTTTGAAATAAAAAATTAACCATATTTTAAAAAAAAAATTCCTTTTTTTATTTCTGAAAAAATTTCAATCAAAATGTTATTCATGAAAAGTTGGCCCAATGTATCCTAGGACGGCCCAAAAAGTCTGCCCGAATCATATCGTATGCATTTCGAGGAAAAAAATTCAGATTGAATAAATTGTATTTTATGTTTTAATTGTTAAATTATTCCTCATTTATAAAAAAAGATTAGCATGTAGCTTCTATCTAAAACATTTGATTAATATATTACTAGAGCAAAGAAATGGTGAAGTTTTGGAAATTTAAATATCTAAATGAGGGTCAATAATTGGGTTCTTATCTAAAGTGCTCCAATCCATGTTTCTGAAATTTAATCTATATTAATACAAACCACTTTGTCATTTCTTTATGCATTACATATGTATAATGTTTAGACCACTAAGCAAATACTTTAATCTTAAATACAAAAAAAAATAATATAAAATAATACAAGTTTGGTCGGAGAAAAGATACATTGAAGGTACACTAAGGTGCAATATGACAAAGGTGCTTTTCGTCTAGAGTCATCAAAGGTATGGAGGAGCATTCCTAGCTTAATATAAAAACATACATAAATTGAAACAAGATCAATAATTGTTCCCATAACTCAATTGGTCAATCACACACACTTATTGCGCCATAGTCCATAATTATACATGAATATAGATCGTGCGATCTAGACAATAAATAAATCGTACAGTAGAAAATAATTTTGTTCTTTTAAATCAAGTGAAAATAAAATTTTACAAATTAATAATAACAAAATTTGAACTTTATACTTCAAAATGCTTTTAAATGGGAATAACCATTTAATAAATGTATCCCATTGAATATATATATATATCACATAAATTTTATGTTTCAACAACAAAATCTATATATCCTCTCTCCACCCATATTCCATATCTTAGGGTTCTTTAATTTGTATTTTGTTGGTGTTTTATATCCGTTCAATTCATATGAAGCACCTCATGACTAGATGAAGAGAATGCCTTGAGCGTGAAAGAGAGGGATGGATAGAGGGTAGGCATCCTTTTCTTCCTATATATGAAGGATTTTGATGTCTCCTTTTGGAAGGACCTCATTTCATTAGAATAATATAGACCCACATTAGATTTTGTAATCCTTTTTTAGGGTTTTTATGTCTCTAAAAAAACCCATATAATGAGAAAAATGTGATTGAAAATGAAACAACAATACAATACTATTGTTTTCTCAATAATTTATATGACCTTAGGTCGATGGGTAAGACCATTTATAGATTTTAGGGCATGCACAATGCCTTCTCAAGGGCGTATGTGCTTGCTAATTTATTTTGTTCACTCATTTTCATACTATTAAAATTATAATTTCTATTTCCAATTTTCCAATTCCGGAAAGTTTCACCTTCATATATATGTATAAATTGAAGAGGTAAGAATAGAATGTTTGACCTATTAATGCTTTAAAGGGAATTATTATACTATTTAGTTTGGACCATCTTTATAGTTAATATCATGACATAAATTTTTTCCATCTAACTACTCAATTTTTTACATAAAATTCTCAAACATATGAAGTAATTGGAGGTGAAAAAGGTCGTTTAGCAAGATTCTAATGGAAAATGAAAATCAATGCAACTATTTTGGGTATTAAAAATCTTGAAACATGTAAAATCCGGCTGATCTAGTTGTTTTTATACTATATAAAGATGTTTAAATATCGTTAAAATTAATTTTACAGAGTACAAAAATTTCATATTGTTATTTAACAAGTAACACAAAAATGACACTCAATTAAATTAAAAATAGTAAAAATTCATTATTATTATTTTTTTGAAAAATATACTCAATACTGAATGAGTAACTTTAAATTTTATTATTTTGTACTTAAATAACATATTAGAGATACATGTCTTAAATTTTATAAATAATTTATATACATCAGAGTAATACATTCAGAATCGATAAAAATTGAAAATATTTAATATTAAAAGCTATTAAGTTGAGTAAGAGGCAAATTTTAGGAAAATCTATTGAAGTTTTTGGCACTATCCATCTAACAATATTCATGTAACAAAAATGCCATTCATGCATTACCTTCATGTTCAAAGATTTCCCAACACACCCATTTTTTTTAATATATATATATATGTATATATATTTAAAATAAAAAAAAATATTGTAAATTTATAAAAATTGAAGATTCCATTAACTATGCTAAACCATGTTCAGTACTTCCTAAAGCAAAATAGTGATAATAAAGGTATCCAATGTAGAATGTGCCACGTCAGAGACGGCAAGGCATTTCTATTTTGACCTGAAGTAGGTGGGTTCCACAACAGAAGACGGACAAAAATCCGACCGATTCTGAAACGTGGCTGCGGTATGTCCATGAACACGTGTGAAATAGACCACCAAAGTTGTGTTTAGCCGTATAAGTGGGATGCACCGAATGACGGTGCATTTATAGGTCAATTTTGTCCTTTCCTCTTTGATTTTGTCGTTTACGATAAAAGCTCCATACAGGTTTAAAAAACGTCACAATGTTGCAAAGATTTGGTCGTCGTTTTGTATTTAATTAAGACAAAACTTATTATTATAAGACTCTTTGACCAAATTCTCTAATTTTCTGTGCAATGTATTTTACATTCTAGCTATTCTCAAAAATATATATATATATATTTTACATTCTAATGGTTGAAATTTTCAAAAAAAAAAGAAAACAGCATTAACTTTATACTTATTTTTTTGGGGTCAAAATTACCCTTATACTTATTTAATTTTAATAAAAACAAATATAATTCACGTAAATATACTTCAACGACAACGACCTAATAGTTAAAGTGTGATGAGACAACTTATCTATCTGGGATTGAATTTCCAGCTCTTGTGAGAAAAAAAAAATTAATTTTCATAGGTGGTTTTATACAAAGATGTAATCCTCCGTAAATTGAGTTAATTGTTGTAGCTAATTAAATTTTGTAGCTATTTTTTTTAATAAATAAATTAAGTGGTTAATTTTTAATATTATAAGGAGAATAGAAAGAGGAAAGTGGGCATTTGATCCTTACTTTTCTCATCAGAATATTCATATCTTTTGTCATTTTAACTACTCGTGGAGGACTTGTGGCTAATTAAGTTAAATCTAATAAATTTAGTGCCTAAATTACTAAAATTGAATTTTAAAGGTGATTAATGTTTATTGTTTAAGTGATGAGAAGTCCTAATTTTTTAAGAAAAATTTCCATTTATATATAAAAAGATAAAAATTAGAAGAATTTTGTTCTTCCTATGTAATCTGTTCAATTCGATTCAAGATTTTTGTAACCATCAAATAAAAAAAAATCAAAGAATTATATTTTAAAAATATGAAATAAACTAAAAGTGTATAAAATTGTATCATAAATGTACTGAAATATATATTTATTGAAAATATATATTTTTAGTGAAAAAATATAAAATGAAGATACTAACTTTTTAATGATAATTAAACATATTATGAGACTAAAAATATATAAGTTTGTATCATATACGTGCTAAATATATATTTTTTTTTGAAAAAAATATATTTACAGTGAAAAATATCAAATGCAAATACTAATTTTTTAATAATAATTAATTAACCATAAAAATATAAAAAGTCAACTTATTTTTGTTTATAATAATATTTTAAAAAAGGTACTTTTGGAAACATTTTAATTGATAATTTTTTCAAAACACGCTCAATAATATATTATGAAATCATTCTATAAATTAGCAAAATTAATAAGAATTTGCTATTTAAGGATCACATAAATAAATAAATAAAAGTTGATTGAAAAATTATTTTACTCACGATTTAAATTTGTAACTTTTACAAATTAAGCACACAATCAAATAATTCTTAATATTAAAAGAATTGTAAGTGAAAATTTTTTTTATATTGAAAATTTTGTACATATATATATATATATATGTCGGTCATGAATTTTTAAGGGTCAATGGGTTTTGTTTGTTTGAGTGAAGAGACAGTTTTCACTTTACAGCTAGCCAAAAAGATTAGCTTAAGCATTTCCACATTAAAGTTCTATGAAATGAATAATTCAGTACTTAATTAGTAATAGCAATTATGAATCTTTTTTTAATTATTATTTTACTGATTTTATCAAAGACATAATTAAAGAAGAAAAGTTCTTAGCTTTTCAAAAAGAAAAAGTAATCGCATGCGATTCTAAACCTCAAAAAAAGTATAAATTAATTAAATAAAATCAGTAGAAAGTGTCGTGCAATAGAACATTAAGTCACAGAAGCTCCAAAAGCATAAAATAATTTATTGGATAACTTTGTTTTTGCCACTATTACAAAGAGAAACTCGATCTCTAGTGAAATCAGATGTCCTATAATATCATGTTATTAAGCTAATAACGTAAGATAATTTATTGCATAACTTAATTTTAAGTAAAAGGTTGGAGTTCATAAATCATTATGAAGTCCAAGATTTATTAAACATAAAGAGAAAAATAAATACAAAGACCGAAAAAAGAAATAAATTAAACGAGGTAGAAGCCTCCAACATAGCTAATCAAATCAAAATTAGACTCTTCTGCTATAAACATAAAAAATAACAGAATAACAAGAAAAATATTGAAACACCGAGTCTTGAAACCCTTCATAGATCAAGCTTCAATAGTTTTTTGGAAATTCTTTTAGTAGAGTAACCTTATATTTTTGTT
This sequence comes from Mallotus repandus, assembly GCA_949671775.1. NCBI lineage: Eukaryota > Viridiplantae > Streptophyta > Magnoliopsida > Malpighiales > Euphorbiaceae > Mallotus > Mallotus repandus. The sequence goes on from CATIWM010178737.1 coordinate 19,347, forward strand.
TGGATTGGAATATTTTATTTTGCATCGGAATCCATAATATTAGCCCAAGAGACCCCTGCCTTAGAGAAGTTTTCCTCCTCATAGACAGATGAAACTGTGGCCATAGCTTGATGATCAGCATTAGACTTGACATGTATATCAGCATTATTGAATGTGTCTGTAGAAGGAGGGCCATTGATAGCTAAAACGGGTCGAGGACCCACATCATCTATAAGTTAATAACACATGTTAATTATACTGAATAATTTAATTACACGTGTTAATTATATGATTATTTGTCCATATCAAATCAATGAGTTAGGCAATTCTTATGGAGTATATGATCAATGTGGACACCCTCGGTTTGAGGCCCGCAACGAAAGTCCAGTGATAAAATCGAATAAGCTTTGGATGTTAGGAGACCTGAAGCTTTTTCTGTAAATGAACTTGAGAAACCCAAGAGTGTCAAGCCCAAGCCTAAAACCTGGATTTAAGACCTAAAGAAGCAAAGTTGACCTTCAGGCCCAAGCCCGCGAACCTAGGTCCTGGCCAGGCCTTGTGAAGGGGTGATCGCCCCCTTCCAAGAGGCGACACCTCTTCAACTTGGGCCCAAGGAGGCGACATCTCTTCGAAGAGGTGACGCCTCCTCAATAGTCGACTTAACCCAGCATTAAATGCATATTTGACCTCATGGACCCACAAATCTCTGGTTTGCAAATTTATGCGGGAAAGGAGGACTTTCAAGGCAAAAAATGGGGTGGAAAGATAAGGGGGAGTGGTGAAATCATGACATATGGTCCTAGTGGCATTTTTTTTGAAAATGGAGAAGGTGATTAACTATAAAAGAGAGGTCTTGAAGTTCTAAAAAAAATAAGAATGAGGAAAAAAAAAAGAAAAGGAATAGAACTTGGAGCATTAAGGTTAGGGACGAAAGGGAGACATCAAGTTAAAAAAAAGAGAAAAAATAAAGAGAGCAAGAGAGATTTTTTGAAAAATAAAAGAGGGAAGAAAGGGTTTGAAAATAAATTATTAGCTAAGAGAGTTCATTTTTCTTGAAGAAGAAGAAGTTCCTCTTGCATCCAAAGGACTTAAACCACTCAATCAAAGCTCTGAGGGCTTAAGTTAGGAGCATCAAACGTGGTTTATTCAGTAAGAATTGTTGTTTTCAAGTTTTGAATCCTTGTTTTCATTCTTAAAGCTTTGATTTTTGCTTTTAACTAGTTGTTTTCAAGTTTTAATTCATTGCGTGTTACATGAAGGCATGACTGTGTGAAATATTAATGTTTTAATGGTAAGTTTATGTTTATATCACATGAAAATTGGTTTGCTTAGGATTTAAGGAACCTGAAATCAGGAGTTCCTGGCCAAGAGGCGACACCTCTTAGCCAAGGGGCGATGCCTCTTAGCAAAGAGGAGACGCCTCTTAGCCAAGAGGTGATCGCCTCCTACCCAGAATCGTGTATGGTTTAGTTGCTTTCTAGTATATTTTCAGTCGCCCCTTCTTGAGGAGACGATCGCTCGCTGAGCAGGAGTCCAAGAGGCGACGCCTCTTCCCAAGAGGCGATCGTCTCCTCGCCAAAATCTTGTATAAATCTACTTTGTTTTTAGTATCCTTTTGGTATATTTTCAATATATGATACAATCGTTCAGCCTAACATCTCTAATAGTACATGCAACTGTTATATTGTTATAAATGTTTGAGTAAATAAACCATGTTTAAATGAATACTTATGCCTATTTCATGTAAATTCATTTACTCTCTTTTGTATAAAAACTGTTTACTTTGAGATAAAATTAACTCGTATTTGATGTAGGTCCCTTTGTAATTTTCACTCACTAAGTAATCAGTGAGTTAATTAGCTCTTGAGAGGTTTTATTTGAATTTATTATCATTGTAATTGTATAAAGCGATATAATCCCTAATCCTTTCCTCCATTTGTTTTGAATGTATGATTGTAAATTCATTAATATTTGCCTTGAATGATGAGGTAATAAGCATGTAAACGAGACTAATGTGCAAGTTTCAATATAAACATAAAATTGTAAATGATTGCAATCAACCAATAATAAGAAAATAATCGAATAATCAAAGATAATAAAATACGAAACACACACGGAGGCCAACCGCAAGGTTGAGTGGTTTTCGAACTCGATCTCTAATGACGGCTTCTAGGTACCTCCGTGAAATCTAGTTGCTGTAAATTGTGTCCCGGTTCTCATCCAGGTGGCGACTCCATCTCCAATATAGGCCCTAAGTTCATTTTGTATTTTCTAGCAGATCCTGAACTTGCACAATGTCGTGGTCGCCAACACTTGGGCGCGCGATAGACATTGCCGCCTACGATCAACCAACTTACAACAATAATAAACTCCATTTAATATATTAAGTCAATCCATAAGCTTTTAAATTAAACAAATTTTATCTTTATGGTGCAAAAATTCATTAACCAAAACTTTTAGAAAATGAAAACATATGAAAAATAATTGAAATATATCTTTTAATTCTTTGAAATATGATAAGTTCTTCTTACCCAAAGAAAAATAAAAAAAATATTTATATATAAAATTTAATTGCTTCTATTAAGTATAAATTAGTAAACTAAATAATGATTCTGTTGAGACATTGGAAAGATGTTGCCACATTGTTTAGCCCTAACAACCAGCAAAATGAAGAAAAAATAATTATCATTCTGATCTTAATTTCTCTATTTTTATGTATTTATTAAGGCTAATTGTCTCTGAAATTTTGACATGAATTATATAATATATGCTAAATTTGTTGAGAACAGGCTTGCAAGAGAATCACTGAATTCCAAGCAAATTAATAATAATGAAATTAGTGCTAGTTTATGTCTCTATAAAATCAGACACCATGTGTACATGCTTGTTGATTTAGGTTCTTTCTTCTTGAATATAACTCAGTCCATCACTCTTTGGCTTTTACTAGGTGCATGCAGGATGCTATGCATGTTGCTTGATTTATATTTTTTATATTTTTGAAGATGGAAATGTTTATTTATAGGAGAAAGAATCCTAGGTATTCGGATTGAGATAGAAATTTAAATTTGATTTTAGGAAATTTAATTTTCAATATATTTAATTTGCATTTTATCATATAAAGATTAAAGTAGTTAATTCAAAGAGTTAACTCAACGAGGTCTCATTGAATTCTGTATAAAGATATTTTATAGCAGGGAAATTTTGTATTCGAATTATCTATAGATTAATTTTTTCTTTTTTTAGTAAGCACTTCCCAGAAAGTGTTAATGAAGATTATTTACACATTCATTATGATATAAAGATACATTATACTTTCATAAAAAAAAATAAAAATTAATACTGAGAAAGTAGTTAAATAATAAGTCATATTTGAGGGCATTTTGAGGTATAAGGTTCGATTCTTGAAGTTATCAATAAAAGGGGAGGGATACCTCCTATTGTATAATCCATCAAAACTTAGATCATATAACCTCCTTATTAACCTAAACAAATTAATACTAGTTAAGTTCAACTAATTATTTAATTGTTTTTTTAATTTTTGTATTTAGTATATGAGAATATAAAATTTTAAATTTAAATCACCTAAAAAATTATCATTTCTACAATGGCAAATTTTAAAAAAATTATCATTCTATAGCCAAATATTTTGAACTGTAAAATTCAATAAACAAAATAAATTATAAATTGGGATAGAAGACCCATACACAATGATCAATTTTTTAGATTTAGTCATTGCCAACAACTAAGTCTCAATTTTCATCTAAAAAGGATCAAACACATATTATTGACAAGGATTACTTTTCTTATTGATCTCTTTTTTTAGTGTTAATTAAGAAGTCATTTTACAATATAAATATGTGTATTTATACAAATATAATTAAAATCGTTAAATTAATACTAATTTAATTATAACTATTAATATATTTTATAGATATTAATATACCAAAATAATCAATAGTTATAATTAAATAAAAATAAATATAACAGCTCTAATTTTATTTACATCGATACAAACGTTTGCACTATAACTCGATTAAGAGATACCAACTAATTAACATCAAAGCCTACCTAAGAATTTATCTAATCAAAAACCAAAACCTACCTAAGACTTTATCTAATCAAAACCACTTCTAATATCTAACAAAGCAAAATGGCCCACTTAAAAGAATGTTTGTGCCAACTCTAAAGCAGCTAATGATTACCAATCATCTACTCTCAAGACTTTTTAGAACACTTTATTCTTCTTTTGCCATGGTTAAGGAATTAATTCCCTCGGCCAAATGATTATTATAGTATGATTATGGAAATTAATCTTAATTAATAATTATCACCATCTTCTTAGAAATTTGGACACCTGGCTAGTTTCATGGAGTTTCTAATTAGTATAATATTTAGAACATATTATTTATAAATGATCATATATGCTGCGGATTAAATTTTAGTGCCTCAGACAAATAGCTAAAGAAACAAATAAATAATTTTGGACAATTGCTATGGAACATAAAATATTTTTCATAGCTTATTGAATTCTCTTTAATTATGTTTCTTTTTGTGTGTGTTTAAATAGGCTTCTATAATAAGATAGCTTTCGGCCAAAAGGTTACACCCCTAATTTTCTTCTATAATATATTTTGAAATCAATGTGGGGCTAGCTGGTTAACTGGCAGACTTTAGAAAATAAAAAGAGGCTGCTTCTTGAAGGGACTTTTGCACCATGTATTAATTACAAGGAAAATGAAGAAGATAATATTCGCTTGTTGATTAAATTGTTCTTTAATTGAGGTGATATTATCCTTACTCAACTATAAATGTGTTGATACACTAGTGGAGGATAAAAATAAAGATAATTCTCAATAATCAAATGATGTAAAGACAACAATATTGTCTTTCCACGTAGCCCAAGATTCTCACACTTGATAAAAACCTAACTCCAACAAATATTCAATAGGTATATAATTTTGATTATTTTAGTATTTAAATTAAATAAATTTTATAAAAAATTATAATTTTCTTAACATTTTTTATATATACAATTTAAATTTAACTTTAAAGAAATTCAAATTTTTATAGTAAGATCACAGTGTTGATTTTTAGTTTAAGTGTTTTAATGTATGAATAAACATATGGCTATTAAAACCAGTTAAAATCAACTAGCTAGAAGTTGTTCTCATTTAAGTATTTGAATTATCATATCTGCAGTCACGTTAAATTAGTTGTTAGAAAACTTTTAATATTTTTGCAATTTAAAATAAATCAAATCAATTTAAAATTTAATAAATTTTAAATAATGTTAATTCAAACAAAATAAATAAATAAATAGATAGTTTGTTGTAGTAGGAGCATGGAAATTTTCTTGTATTAAGAAATAAGGCAAAGCTTGGCCTATTGCCGACAAGGGAAGGTGAGAAATGGAACTAAAATAGGACCGAAAACAAAAGAAAGAAAGGCAAGTACATGAAAGTTCATGTTAGAATAGTTAAGGGAAAAAATAAAGAACAAAAACAAAACAAAACAAAACAGTTTTATTCATTGGATTTTGGGCTGTCATTTGTTGGGTGTTGGTTTTCTTGAGCCTGGTAAAATATAAAAAAGACGAAGCATGCACAAATATATATATTTTAGTTTCTTTTTGTTGTATTAGTTAACTTGTCTCTTTCTTTTCATCTATAAATGTTACCTTTATACATAATTTTATAATTAAAATATGGTTTTTTCTTTAGCTAAATCAAGAAAATTTCACCAGAACCAAGCTTCCATGTTCAGCCAAATGCTTCCTGATTATAGGTAAAAAATTAAAAATTTAAATTGAAGGTACACTTTAAAAAATATTTTCCATTAGAAGAGCAGTATCTATATATCTTGAAGCTTTTCTTGATTTCTGCCTTTTACCTTTTTCCATTTCTTCTAATAAACAGGAAGAAATCTCCCACGCCCGCTCATTTTTATTTATTTTTTATGTAGGGACTTTTTAGGGGACAGATTCCTCCAATTTTTATTCTGTTTGGTGCAATTTCTTTTGGATGTTAATGTAAATTCTTATACACTAAACTGGTAAAAATTTGTACTGTATATAGACATACAAATAGATAATAGCTCCATCATACATCACCATTTCTACAATCTATGCTGGTTTCAACAAGTTCAAGATGGACCCATTTCTAATGAATTATCTCTTATTTACCCATCAATTTTATTCACATAGCAAAGTCGCCTTCTCTAACTTAGAGGTAAAAGATTTTAACACTCTTGTAGGAGGGGAAGGTTTGAATCTCCCACCCCACCTCTCTCTCCAATTCAGTAAAAGAAAAAATGGATAATTAAGTACCCAAAAAAAAGCATCCTTTGACGGATTTGGATGATTATCAAGAAAACTTTTGCTAATAGCTAATAATGTTGAAATTATATAGGTACAAAGATATATTGAACTCTAACTCATTTAATTCGAATCGAATATAACTATAAAGACAACAAAAGGTTTTTTAACAATTATTTAATGTGATATTATATGCACTACAGTTTAAACTCAAAATGTCATTTAAACGAGAATAATTATGTCACAAAATATGAAAGGTTGTTGAGCTAATTTATATCTTCAATAACTTGAATCAATATGCGCCAATACATTTCTATTTCAGAAACGAGTACAATATAGCAAATGCTCAAGATAGTCTAAATTGTTTTCTTT
>CATIWM010178760.1:0-10938 GCA_949671775.1 Mallotus repandus
AAAAAAATGAAAAATATAGTCATTTATTGTGATGAGGCTATGGATATTTAGCTGGGCTGCTAGCTACCCATTTATTTTTATAAAAATTGAGGGTGAGCTTGAATTTTGAAAGGAAATTATAAAAACATAATAAATGACTCCCAACCAAAACTTTCATACACTTTATTTTGATTTAATGGTTTACTATTTTCTTTTCATTTGATTTAATGGTTTATTATTTTCTTTGTTTCTAAAATAAAATAAATTTATTGTTCTATTAAAAAGTAAATATTCAGAATTCATATCCTAGAAAAATATTGTTGCTTGTGCTCCTAAAAGCTGACATATTTCTAACTTAGAAATTTGTACAGCAAATTATTGACCAAATCCCTTGATGATATCAGTAATCATATTAGCTAATTTTTTTTTTTATTTCCTTGTTGATTCCTGTAAGAGCTGTATATAAAGAAGGTCTATAATATACTGAAAGCAGGTGAAAAAAAATATATAAATTATTGTTTCGGAGCCCCTTCTTTCATTCAACACGATAATAGAGCACTGATTAGGAATTGTGAAAAAAAATTGGAAAATGGAGAACTCAGCTACCTCAAGGACTATGACCTTGGGTGTAGGATCTCAAGATGAAAGGTCTATCCTTGAAGATCTACCACAAGAATAACTCAAATGAACCAGAACTCTGGAATGATGAGTCCAAACCTTGAAACAGCAACGATTGGCATTAAACTAGATGGTAACAATTATGGACTATGATCCCAGGCTGTCGAGATGTATATCTTGAGTAAAGATAAACTGAGATATATTAATGAAGATATTCAGCTGCCTCAAAAAATAGACCCAGGATTCAAAAAATGGAGGACAAAAAACTCAATTGTAAAAAGATGGCTAATGAAATTTATGGAACCTACTCTAATCGGCAATTATATTCGATTTCCTATCGTAAAAGCAATGTAGGATAGTGTTGTTATGACCTATTTCGATGGAAGTGATGCCTTCTAGGTCTATGACCTTAAAAGAAAGGTGATCAAAACAAAACAAGGCGAAACCATTGAAAAATATTTCAACACTCTTTAAGGGTTATGGAGGGCAATCGATCTTCAAAGGCCAAATCCAATGAAGTGTGAGATGGATATCAAGAAATGTAATGAGATTATTTAAGAAGATAGAGTCTATACCTTCTTGAATAGTCTAGATGAAGACTTGACAATGTAAGGGGTGATGTGTTACAACTTAAGCCATTTCCATCGACTGAACAAGCCTATGCTATGGTACGTCGTGAAAAGATCTCTGATAGGCTGTAATGTTGGCAAAGGGAGATGACGACTAAACTCAAGGAGCTATAATGGTGACAAAAGGGAAACCAGTACATAATGAGTCTACAGGTGGTAGAAAGAAGGGGACCTATAAGCAAAAAGTGCAAGAAACTAAAAAAGAATATGTGAAGGTTTTGATGAGCAGAAGCATAATTTGTATATTATTCAAGTATACTTATATACACAGAACTGGTACATAATTACAGAGCTTATAGAGCCAACACACGATAGACATGAGATGGTTGAGTTATTACAGGAGTTGTTACAAGCTGTTACAAGAGATTGCGATACAGGTTGAAAGTGACTTATCCTTATAACACTCCCTCGAGTTGAATGAGGAAGGAGACAATGTTTAACTTGTCTCGAAGCATATGAAATCGTTGGTTTGGCAGTGGCCTTGTTAGTAAATCTGCAATCTGATAAGCTGAAGTTGTGTATTTAACTTGTAATATTTTATTTGAAACTTTATTTCACACAAAGTGATAATCAATTTCCAAGTGTTTAGATCTCGAATAAAAACTGACGTGGTAGTGAGATATGTAGCATCAAGATTATCACACCATAATATTAGAGATTGCAAATTGCGAAGTCCCAGCTTTTGTAAAAGAGATTATAGCCAATAAATCTCCTGAACAATAGTTTCTAAAGAGTGATACTCAGACTCTATTGTCGATCGAGCTACACACCTTTGCTTTTTTAAACTCCAAGAGACAAGATTATTACCAATGAATATTGCATATCTTCTTGTTGATTTTTGGTCATCTATGGAGATTGCTCAGTCTACATCATTGTACACATTGATAGTAAAAGAAGATGACTTGTGAATTAAAATACCATGAGTTATAGTGGCCTGAAGATATCTGAGTATTCTCTTTACCACTCACCAATGGTCATCAGTCGATGCATGAAGAAATTAGGAAGCTTTATTGATAGCAAATGATATATCTAGTCTATGAACGATAAGTATTGTAAACTACCAATAATTCTTTGATAGAGAGTGGTATCGGTAGAGAATTGCTATTTAGAATTGACAATTTTTTAGATACACAAGATGGAGTAGATATTCCTTTTGTAGAAGACATGTTTGCTCAACTTAAAAGGTCTTTGATATATTTTCGTTGTGTGAAGAGAAGACCAGATTTTGTAAAGGTAGCTTCAATACCCAAGAAGTAAGCTGAGATCTTGAGTTCAAATTTAGTGGTTAGAGACTAAATGACACGCTGTATGAATTGTGAGGATGAGCTCGTGAGAAGTAAGTCATTAACATAAATCAAATAATATGCAGAGAATTAGCCTTAAGAATAATAATATAATGAGCTATCTTGTTGGATCTCTTAAAACCAATGGCTTGGAGAGCTGAAGTTAAACACTTGTACCACTAACCTGGCACCTATTTTAACCCATAAAGCGACGATTTGAGTTTGCAAACATAATTCAAAAATTGTTTATTAGTGAACCCTAGTGGTTATTGCATATAAACATCCTCGTCAAGTTAACCATGAAGGAATGAATTGGATACATCAAGTTGGCGAATGGACCAATTTTTGCCAGGGACAAGATTAATTGAATTTTACATTGTTTCATTATTGGTTGTATGTGTGTTGAAAATCAACTCCATATTGTTGGTGAAATCCCTTTGCCACCAACCGAGCCTTGTAACTATCAACTTTGATTATGTTTGATGCGATAGACCCATTTACAGCCAAAAGATTATGAGCAGAAGATGATGGAACAAGGTCCTATGTATGATTTTCAAGGAGGGCGTTGTATTCATTAGTTATAGCCTTGTGCCACTGATGATATTTTATGGATTCATAGTGGTGTAGAAGATTTTAGGTTTGAGGTTGCAGATTTGGGAGCGGCTTAATATATGGTGTTGCCGAGTTGTAGTGGGTGGTGGATCAGGATTATGAGAAAGTTGCATATTTATTGGGCTTATTTATGGAAGAGTTCGAGTTAAAATAGGACTGTTTGGTGTAGGTGAAGTTAGATGAGTTTATAGGCAAGGAAGGATGTTGGGTCTGAGGTAAAATTGGCATAAAAATTGATATGGTTTTCGAACTAGCAACAATTTTTCTTGAATTATTGACAACAACCTCATCATGTTAAAAAGGGAACACTTGTTCATAAAAAATAACATGGCATGAGACTATAATTTTCTTAGTAATAAGATCAAGACAATATTATCCCTTATGAAGTTTTCTATTACCAAGAAAAACACACTTGAAAGAGCGAGGAGCTAATTTGTTCTTGGCATAAGGTTGTAGCTAAGGATAACACAAACAATTAAAAATTTGGAGTTCATCATAGTGAGTCGATTGATGAAATAGATTGGTGTAAGGAGATTGATTATGGAGAATGAGAGTAGGAAGCCTATTAATAACATACATGGCCGTTTCAAAAGCATATGGCCAATAGTGTGAAGGAACAGAAGAATGATTAAGAAGTGATAGTCCTGTTTTTACTATGTGTCCGTGTTTGCATTCAACACATCCATTTTGTTTAGGATTATAAGGATAAGAACTCCATTATGTAATGCTATTTTTAGATAGTCAGGAAGTTAAGCATTGAAATTCTCCTCCCCGGTCTGCTTGAAATTTTTTAATGGGATGACAAAAAAAAAATTCAACAACATATCTGAATTTAATAAAGGTACTAAGTATTTCAAACTTGTATGTAAGAAAATAAATCCAACAATATTTACTAAAATGATAAAAAAAGATAACATAATAATATTTTCCATCATTGAAAGGTACAAGAGATGGACCCTAAAGGTAAGAATAAATTAACTCTAAAGGTTGAGATGCATGAAAAAAGAACGAATAAACGGAAGTTTGTGACTTTTACTGACTGAACAAGCATGACACAAAGGAAATTTTTTATTACAAGACACAATATTAGATTGTGATAATGCTTGGTGGACTGTGAGAATTGAAGCATGTGCAAGTCTGGTGTGCCATGTAGAAAGAGAACAAAGGAGAGCACTTGGTTTTGATGGAGTAGAAGTTAGAGCATAGCCAGTGAATAAAGACTACCATTATTCGGGCCTGTAAGTAGCAAATACCTTGTGTACCCTTGATCTCAAAATAAGAAGGAAAGAATTCAACAGAGACATTGTTAGCATTAATGAAAGAAGATACAGAAAGAAGTGTAATAACCCAAATTTATGTGGTTATTAATATTATTATTTTATTATTATTATTACTACTGTCATTCTACTTATTAGTATTACTATTATTATTATTCTTATTATTATCTTTGTTAATACTATTATTATTATTATTGTTACCTTATTTTATTATTGGTATTCTTAATATGGTTGTTATTAATATATATGTATATATGTTTATTCTTTATATATGTGTGTATATATGTTTAAAAAAAAAGGAGACCAGTGGGTGGTCATGGACACATGTAGTGTCCATGACCATAAAAGGAGGAGGGCTATTTGTGGAAGAAATGAAGGAGCAAAAGCGGGAGCTTTTGAGTTGTAGGTGGTAAATTTTTTTTTAGTACCAAAACTTTTCTTTTCCTCCATTAACCACCCAAACAACCTCCAATTGATCCCAAATTTAAACCCTAGCTTCTTCTCTCACCATCTTCTACATTCCCATAGCTTTTATTTCATGAAAATCTGTCTAGAAATGCCCAAAATTGAGGAAGAATAGTCGGCCTTTCACCTCATTTCTACACTTTTTCGGCGGCTTTTTGGTGTCACGGCTACTTCTATTGTGTTCCTCTTGTCATCACACATCTGATCTCCACCTCTAGAATATTTGGTGAATTTTTTTAGGTAATTTCGGTTTATTTCTAGATTTCTTTGTTCAGTGCTTATTTTGGGTTGTTTGAGGCTTTTAGTGTGTTCTACTAATTATTAGGAACATTTTGGTATATTCGGTTTTGTTAAGTGGCACTTTTCCAGTGAAAAATCCGATGGGTCCCACCCGAACTCTAGCGAATGAACAGTACTGACCCGAGAAACATGAAACTATTTTTAATAAATAGTATAAATTATATTAATCAATTTCTGTAAATGGAGTTTAGTCTAATTCTTTACGGATTTTGAGAAATAAATCTCGGAAAGTTTGCGGTGGAAATTAGTTAATTTCTATTTAAATTAGTTTAATCGTCGGAGATCATTTTTAAGTCTCAAATTAATCATTTGGGGTGTTCCTAAGTCAATTTCCATGATTCCATTGTTTTTATAATTTTTTTGAATTTTTGGGAGTTATTAGGAGCTTATTTGACAATTATTTATAGAGTATACTGGAGCGGAGATATCGAGTAATAGGCAGGTGAGGATATGTCAGCCTACTCACTCCACTTGTAAGTTAATATTTGAAATGTGTTTTAGACTTATACATAAAAGTATAAATTTGTTGAATATATTTAAAAAGGAAAATTTAATTAAAGAACTTATATTTTAATATAAAAATATTCATATTGTTGATTAATTATATTTAAGAAGAGGATTCAATTAAAAAATTTATATTTCTAATATTTGAATATTGATAATGTTGATTATGTTTTGATTATATTCAATGCTATTCTTCCATCATTATTTTATTATGATTATTAATGTTAATAATATGGTGAAGGATAAAATAGAAATATTTTATTTTCCAGTTATAGTGTTTTTGGAATTTATCGTGCAATATATATAGGATTTTTGGAAAAGACTGGTAGAACGGGCTACCTGATGGGTGTCATCAGGACCGTATGCACATAGGTAATGATTATAGAGTCGAGCCCTTATTGAAAATTATTTAAGAAGCTCGATTGATGCATAGCTCTCGAGCGTATGGTATTGAAAAGCTCGGTTGATGTATAACTCTCGGGCATATTTTGATTCAACATTTACTGGGATCGGTGGCTCGATAGATGCTTAGCTCTCAGGAACTACCAGTAAATATTGGAATGAGAGACTGACTGTGACTGGTAGCTCGGTGGAAGCTTAGCTCTTGGGAACTAGCAGTCATTGGTTAAATAAGAGAACTGAATGACTTTTAGATTTGTGGCTTAGGGTTCTACCACTAATTTCCACCTAAATTATTTATTGATACTATTTTATTATATATTTGTTTAAGTAAATGGCATTTGGAAATCATGTTTTTTTTAAGAAGATTACCAAATGAATGTTTGGTATAATTATATATATCCACATTTTCAAGAGATTTATGTTTGGATATATATAGTATTTAATAAATTAATGATTTTTTTAAAATACAAATTTCATAATAAATATTGGTAATAAATGTTTTAATAAAAGGAGGTTTTAAAACGATATATATTTCTTTATATTAACTTACTCAGTGAGGTCTGACTTCCTTCAATTATTTTTCTAAGAACCTGGAAGTCTTCAGTTAGTTCATCTCCTCTACGCCGGACTCATTCTTCACCGGCAGTATAATGTAGGTTAAATTAATGTTATTATTGTTTATGTGTAAGAGATTTAGTATTCTAGACACCGCAGTAGATTTGAATACTTTGTTGTTGTTGCTATAATTGTGTTGTATTGAGGATTGGATTGTTGGAGTTATGTTGGTGATTTGATATATATATGTATTTGGGAATGTATTTGCACTTTTTCAGGTTTTGGTTTTGTCCCGGTACAGGGAAAACTCTGTTGGATTTTTCTTAGAAATTTAAAGTTAGTTTTATTTCTATAATAAATTCCTTAGGTTTACTACGAGTTTCAAAAGTTTATTACTTTCCATTCCCTAGTGCTGGTCATGTGCCCTTGGGGGTTTGGGTTGTGACAAAAAGATTATTATAGGCATTAGGAACATGAAAGATATCATTTAAATCAAAAACTTTGCTATGGGTGAGGTATCTAAAGGAATCAACATGAGAGATTGCAAGAGTTATACCAATGCCGATGGTTATGTCATCGGGACCAAAATATTCTTTTCGATGACTGAGGTTGTCTATGTCAGGTGTGAGAAGATGGATTGTGCTAAAATTCATGATCCATTATTATGTAGTAGGAGAAGAATTGACAGCTAAGTTTGTGGAGGGCTTAACAAGGAGAGCTCGATTGATACGAGTCATTTTTTGCAGAGGAACAATTTTGAGCTAGATGTCTGACTCTATAGCAATTATGACAGGTTATATGATATGAACTTTGTGAATTGGTAGTGGACGAGTAAGTTTTTTGTTAAGACAATTATGAATTGAACTGTGAGCAAAAACCAGAAAGAGTCCTACAACCACGTCCTCTGGATAATCAAACACCACGTCCTCTATAGGATTAGGATTGCAAGTTAAAAAAGGTGGATAGTGGTGTTAGCAAAATAGGTTCCTTACATTTTGATTCAACTGCAAGGCTAGCTTCTTTATTAAACAAGAGTCCATAGATATCATCAAATGTGACAGCCTCAGTGCGATTCTTTAACGAACGAACAAGGGGGTGACATTCATGTCCAAGCCCATCAGTGATTGCATGTACAAGATCATCTTCACTTATTAAAATTTGAAGGGCAGCTAGTTGATCAACCATTCCTTTGGCACGCTGAGTGTAATAGGCGATTGATTTTGTGGTATCTCACTGCAGTTTGAAAAACATAAATTTGATTGTGCGAATTTGTGCTCATAAACTGAATGCATATGTCCTTGCTAATCTGTCCTAGGCTACCTTTGCATTAGAGGATCCTCCTACTTTAGGAATAAAGCTTTTAGTTGTAGACTTAATTATCTAACTCAAAACTAATTGATCTTACCGAAATCAAGAATTATATAGAGGATTGGATTGGCTATCTATCATTAGTGGCGGTGGTTAAAGTCGATCGTTAACATGTTTGGCTAAGTCATAACTATAAAGAAAAGGGAGCAATTGAGCTTGCCACAATAGGTAATTGGTTGCATTTAATTTCACCAGAAGATGGGTGGCTACATTTGGCAATTGAGAAACTTGAATGGTAGTAGATGACAAAGGATTGCAGTATTGAAGAGTACTGGTTGATTAGCTATTTAAAGCCATTAAGGGACAATGGGTTGTTAATTAAACCTCTTTACTACTATGATAACATGTGAAGGTTTTGATAAGCAGAAGCATAATTTGCATAATTATTCAAGTATACTTATATACATAGAGCTAGTACACAATACAGAGCTCATAGACCTAGTACATGGTAGACATGAAATGCTTGAGTTGTTACAGGAGTTGTTACAAGCTGTTACGAGAGATTGCAATACAGGTTGAGAGTGGCTTATTTTATCAGAATGCACTCACTATGGAAAACAAAAACATACCAAAAAAACTTGCTTTAAACTTCATGGATACCCTTAATGTTGGCATGAATTAAAATCCAAGAAGAGGCAAGATGGTGAAGGCAGAGGAATTTCAAGTCGAGCAGTACTAATGGACTCTAGTGAACCTTCACAACACTCGTCGGTCCCTTACCCAACCATGGCAAGTTATTCCTCATATGGCACAATGTTGGCCATAACATACTAATTAGACACGAAATTCACAAGTGCCAGGTAAGCATTAATGGATTATAGATTCTGGAACTACTGAACACATGAACTATGATGAAAGGGATTTTACACAAGTAACACCACCAGGAAGAACTTGTGTTACAAATGCAAATGGAGTGAAACACCTAGTCACTAGTACAGGAAATGTCAGATTTACACGGACTCTTGCATTCTCAAACACACTCCTTGTTCCATCTTTGGAAAATAATCTCTTGTCAGTTGGCCAGTTAACTAAAGATTTGTATTGTTATGCAAAGTCTATCCTACCTTTTATGCTTTTCAAGATATTCTTATAAAGGAGATTATTGGTCGTGGTACTAATTAATAGGAAGGATTGTGCTATGTTGACGAGTTCACACTTTGACGAGCATATTCCAAACTAAAAGGACAATCAAGAAAAGCATATTTGGATGTGGCATGGTTAAGTGGGACACTCAATTTTTTGGCTATATGAAGACTCTAAATCCAAGAGTCACAGTTTAAGTGTGAAGCTTGTTTATTAGCTAAGAGTCATTGTGTCTCTTAGAGTAGATATAAGAATAATTTTGCTTATAGTAAATGATTTGTATATGTAAGAGAATATTAGGGTGAATCGATCATTTTTGGTATCATTTGGTAGAGAGTTATTTTCATTTAAGTAACGTTTTTTATTTGAGTTATTCTTATGGTTTTGTCCTAATAAAATTGAACTAGTTAAAATTAAAAAGATTTTAAATTCTATTAGTTTAGAAAATATATTAATTGATGGTGGATGAAAATTTTGAATGTATACTAGTGCTTTAGGAATATTAATTAGGCATATTGATGCCAAAAATCACAATATTTTCAACCTTTTGCGAATTTATACTAAACTTTAAAACTTGATAAATCTAGTCCAATTTGACAAACTATTTGCAAATTTAGCATAATTGCAATTTCATCAATATATTACATTTAATGTGAAGTAATTAATCTCTATTTTTATAAATTTCACATCCACATCATCTAAATACTAATTTTATTAGTTAGTTAGACTTCAATCTCAATAATTTAAGAAAATATAAAAATGGTAATAAAAATTTTACTTAATTTTTAAAGACTATTCATCTCCTTTTTTACCTATTTTAAGTCTTCATATGAATGTGAGACTATAATAATAGATATTAGCTAATTCACCTCAAATGCCATTTATTTATTTATTAATTCATGATCAAATCACAATTGTGCCAAAATTGCTCCAAAATTGCAAATAATATATTAAATTGTGCTAAAATTACAAATAATATGTCAAATTGGGCTAATTTTATCAAGTTTTAAAGTTTGGTATAAATGTGCAAAAAGTCGAAATGGTTATGATTTTTGGTACCAATGGACCTATTAATTAATATTCCTACCACACATATCAATTGGTTGATCACTTGGTTATCAACAGAGGAATTTTGTATATAAAAAAAAAAACAGAGGAATTTTATAATAATTCTGACCTTTTATGACTTGAAAAGTCAACTAATAATATTAATTTATTTAGGATTCACCTATATACTATTAAGTTTTAATTCTTTATCACTTTAATTAAATGCTAAATTTTCATTGATTTGATATTTTAACTCGTTAAAGACTAGAACTATGTATAATATCTTCCATACACTACAAGATTCTGGCAATTTAGCGACGGAAAATTCCGTCGTTAAATTAAAAAATTCCGTCGCTAAATAACTTAGCGACGGATTAGTGACGAAAAATTTTTCGTAGGTAAAACGCTCCTCGCTAAATTTTAGCGACGGAAATTGAAAATTCGTCGCTAATTTAGCGACGGAAATTACTAATATGTCGCTAAATTATAGCGACAAAATTTTTCCGTCGCTAATATAGCGACGGAATTTCATTTTCCGTCGCTGAATTAGCGACGGATCTTCATTTTTCGTCGCTACTATTAGCGACGGATTTGTTAATCCGTCGCTAAAATTAGCGACAAAAATGAAAATCCCTTGCTAATTTTAGCGACGGATTTTTTTTTTCCGTCACTAAAATTAGCGACGGATTTATTATTTCCGTCGCTAAAGTATTCGATTTTCTATTTTATTATGTTATTTTTGCGACGGAAAATTCCGTCGCTAAATTTTAATTTCGTCGCTAATGATCAAATTTTACTATTTAAATATATATTAAT
>CATIWM010178804.1:0-25072 GCA_949671775.1 Mallotus repandus
CACTAAAGATGATATGTGCTTTGAGAAATAGCACTAAGGGCAGCCAGGATCTTTGAGTGGAGATATATGGAAGCTTGGATATTGAAGAACCAAAAGCACAGACCAAGAAACTGCGAAATCTCCAGCCGCAACAATTTTGAGATAGATCTATGGTTGAAGCTTGTCACAGATGAAGAGAAATCCTTGGTCAAGGCCACCAAAATCACAACTTCTCTATAACAGCTGCAGATAAACATTATACACAAAAGATAATATAGACATAAAGGAGCAAAATAAAGCCAAACCAAAAGATAAAAGCTTGAAAGTAATTATATAAAATAAAAAGATATGGTATTTTGATGGTTTTTTGGGGCCAAAATGGCCAAAAAAACCATCCAAAACAGTAAAGAAAAATGGAGAAAGCGGACGAACAGTGAAAGAGAATAGAGAAAATCGAAGCTATCCTTTGCTATCTATAGGTATATGTATCTAAAAAGTTAACATAGTTGCACTATATTACCATTTCGATTTAGTTTTACTGGATTTTTATTTTTTAATTTAAACATAAGACTGAAATTTTTAATTTAAACCTATCTTTTAAATCATAATTATTCATGAAACATTGCAAACCATTTTTTTTAATTGAATTGGATTGAAGCAATTTAGTTTTAGTCTGTGTGTTCGATTTTTATACAAACCTAATGTGTAGGCTCTAAAAGAAGCTGTAAACTGTATTCTCACTTGCGAAAACTATAGAGGTTTTCATTTTAAGCCCATACAATTATCATCCACAAATATTGGTAGGAGTTATCATGATTATAGCAAATGCTAAAAAAAATAGTTATTTTTTGTTTATTGTGTAGCCCGCAACTCATATATATATATATATATATATATATATATATTTTTTTTAAAAAAACTGTAAATTACTTTATGCTCAACAGCATTATTTACTGCCAACCTCCAGCCCACCCAAAAACTATACATAGTCAACTCAAATTAATATATGTGATTTATGAGTCAAACTCAAGACAATCAAATGAATTGTTGGGGTTCACACCAACCACAGTCAGAAGATTGGATTTGAAAAGATTGAGCTGTTATCAAATTATAGAAAGACCCGAGCAACAAGTCCAAATTGCTTAAGCATTTAATCACTATTACCAAAAATGCACCTCCATTATTTCTATGCTTCAGGTGGGGCTGTCCCCTAGAGGTTGGTTAGTCCCATCAACACCTTCAAATTATAGTTCAAACATTTCAACAATTCTACATTATGCATTAGAAACTTTTTTAATGTTGGTAAAAAAAAAAAAAAAAAAACCTTATTTAATGGGATATGACTTACCCTTTTATTTGCCCTATATATGCTCCTGCTTGATTTTGCCTTTTATGCAGAAGCTTTTGCATTTTTATAATATTCACCATGCACTTCACTTTGTCCTTTTTTTGCTTTTTTATTCAAATAGAGATCTAACGAATGGTTAGCTACATGATAAGAATAGTTATTTTCTAATAAATTTTCACCAACATTGATAGATAGTTGTCATGAAAATTCCGACTTAAAGCTTACATGATTCTCATATAAGTAAAAATACTAATACAGACCACCCTAATTGGCACCTAATTTCTAATTCATTGAGAAAGAAAAGTACCCACTAAAGGGTTCATTCAGAACCAATTAATGCTGTTATTTGCCATTATCATGGAAACACATACCAATATGTAGACTTAAGTGGCATTGGCATTGTGTCTTCTAATATAGAAGTGTCAACTAATGATGCATACTCTTTAAGGATAAACGAAAGAATCAAATTGCTAAAGGCTTATGACTTGCACATGTATTTGTAGAAGTTCTTACTTAATTTTTGGTTCAAAAGATTCTGAACCTAATTTTATTATCTGAATCTTAATCCTTTTCAGTCAGCATGTAGAAGCCTCAATCAAGGAGAAACATATATATATAATGAACTTGAGCCCACATGATCAGATACAATCTTACAATGTGATTGAGAATTTTGAGAGCAAGCCTTAAGATAGTGATTTAATCATGACAAGATTGATTGTCCAGGCAAAATGTATGTGATGACAGAAATTAAAAAGTAATAATTTTGAATTATATGCAACTGAATCGATCAATAGATGAGATGAATGTAGATTAAATAAGTCAATTTCCATGTATATTAACAAGGCTCCTATTTCTTTATTAGTCTAAGGCAAAAAAAAAAAAAAAACGGAAGTTACAATGTCATTAACTAAATCAATCTATATTATTAATGCAAACCTTTGGTGAAATTTTAAAATGTAATGTGACATCACATATTTATTTTTAAAAATAATTTCCTTCTAAAAAAATGAAAAAGTCAGTAAGAAAGTAATTTAGCAATAGTTTCTCTCTAAAAAATGTCATAAGATGCAAGATTTGAAAGATATCATGTCTGAATTTATGTCATTATCAATTGTTAAATTAATTTTTACCTAACTTAAAGAGAAAAAATTATCCACTATTATTCAGTCTATCGATATTTAAAATATGCAAAAGAGAGTGTCTTATACATTGAGATTGTATTGAGCTATAATAGGTCATAAATGAAGCTCCAAATAATGGTGTGATGATTTTGTAGCAATGGACATGACTGAAAGATTAATCAGAGAAACTCATAAATAAGCAACATTCATGCAAATTCTATGAATGTGGAAGACAAACAAGCATGCAAGAATTTTGTCGACTAATGCAATGGCAATAGCAATACCATCGGTCGATTGAATCAAACAGATGACAAGATATGATCATTTCAGTCATAGACACAAGGTCTCGCACGTGAATTGGCAATGGAGTTGTTTCTTTCATATGGAAAACAGATCAGAATTAAATGCCGAATATATCAAATTCTAGTTTATGCAAGACAATTCTTCACGTGATAATAGTTTAAGGGGCACTTATTTCTAAAAGTATTACAATTTAAATTATATATAATCATTTTGTAAAATTTGAAAAAAAAAAACTGTCTCTTATTATACAGTTAAGTTAAGTGACGTTTTTATTATATATACACATATCATTTCAAAAGAATTGATAACAATGTGAGTAAATGGAAATGAAACTCCTACAAAATTACAAGAGTTAACTGATAAGTAACTTTAACCACCTTGATACTCACATTGACAATTTGGAAAGTCCCCACCTTCACAAACAAAAACAAAAATACTGAGACTAGAAAAAAGACTGACAGAGAAAGCAAAAAGAAAAAGTGAAAACAATCTTTAATCCAAGTATTATTGAGTTGTCTTTGTTTCACTAGTGAAATTTTACTATTCTTGTGTTGAAAATTATATTAATAATGGAAGAGTTGTTGCACAAACACACTCACACCTTAAACTCCACATCCTTTAACATCTTGGCTCAATCATGAAAAATCATGAGCACAGTTAAAAATTCTGCACATGATTACTATCTATGCATCGAGTTTTCTTTTATTTATTTATTAATTGAATGGTCAAATGATTTAAATATCAACAGACTGTGTAATAGGAGAACAGTTCTTCTCTTTTAAATTGGATTGAAATAATTTCATAAATTAACAGTAATAAAATTCAAATTTTAGACTTTAGGATTGCCCTTAAGAAAAATGCTTAATTATTGCGGATAGACTACTTTCACACGATGTTGAAGTTTTTTAGCATACTGTGTTAGATGTCATCCAAACAGATTAGGGATTAAATACAGGTGGACAGGTCTGAAGATTAATGTTGAGTGAAACATGTTCATATGGTCCTTGACAAGGATTTATGATAATTTTGTCCGTTACCATGACAATCATTTATGATAGATCGCTATCTAATCCACTTCAGAACTCTTTACACTGCCCACAAATAGGCAAATTTGTTCCTCAGCAACCATGAACAATGCCATGAACAGGTTCGGATAAGGGGAGTTCAAAAAGGGCATGGCCATGGCCCCCTCCTAACATACCCTCAAGATTTGTGTCTTTTGAGTGAATTTTGTGTGAATGACATTGACAAAAAAATATGCATTGTTTTTCCTAAGATTTGTAGAATTGTTGGCCCCCTTCTTGGACATCAATCCTCGATCCGTCCTTGTTGCTTCTGTTTCACTTAGAAAAGTTGGAATTTTCGGGAAGTCGAGTAAGGGTTTGTTTTTCATTGCCATATATTACACCTAAGAGTAGAATTTCTAATATAGAGACACATATCTCATTTTTATTATTAGTCAAGTGTAAATCATTTGACTGATGTGTCATAAATTCTATCCTGAAACTAAGTTTTGTTTTAATCTACAGCTAAAATATGATTTACCATGCTTCTTTTTAATATTAGATTCCAAGAAACAGCGATAAAAGTTTTAAAAAATAGAGTGAATGACCCCCTTGCACAAGGGAAGTAATCAACTTCCCCAACAAAATTCAAACAAGTACAACTTCACTAGTTGATAAAGAAGCTATAAATTGACTTGTATACCTTGTAAAGGTTATCTCCTTAGCAAAAATAGTACTTAATTGTTCAATTAACTAGCTACTGCATTAAGTCTCACATCTTCATTTTGTCTAGATACTAAAAACAAACACTTGACTCCACTTAATCCTATCATGTTTTTTGATACCCCACAATCGGTGAATCAAAAACTATCAAGCCTTTCAGTATCAGCAGACACATCATATCCTATCTAAGGCTTAAAACCCAGATGTTACTTGACGATGCACCGGCATTTGATTGTGCCCATGATCAAGAAAACTACAGTTATAAGGGTATTGCAGGGATCAATAACTGTCAAGTTTTGTAAAAAAAAAAATGATGTCCAAGGAACAATAAGTTCATTTTCTACTAGTGACTCATCACATTATTGAACGTGAAGCATCCTGTTAAGCACTGTCTAAACTATTAGCCTAATGAGCTCTCAAGAAAATCATGGCAACATAATACTTGAAAAAGTGTAGCAAAAAAATGACAATTCTTAAGTTCTTGACTGGCCATGTTCGTGTGCACTCATGAATCATGAGACATATAGATATAGAATTAAGATTACATGGTTGGGTTGTCTTTTCAGGATCACAGATATATATATATGAAAGAGTTGGACTAGGACTTATCATTTCTCAACAATATTGATTGAGCATGCATTATTTTAAGCAAGAGCCAAAAACTGCAGACCAAGAAGTTGCATACACTAAATTAACAGAAAATTTTGCCAGGGTATTATAGGGGTTTATCAAATTTTACTAGGAGTGAGCATTCGGTTCAGTTCGTTTAGTTATGCCCAAAAGTATTTTTGGTTCAATGTCGATTTTGTATACAAAAGTTTTTGGTTAACTGAAAAAAAAATTAGATTTTATTCATTATTATTTAAATAATTTAAATAATAAATGAATAATAATAATTTTAAATCTTAAAATAAATTAAAAATAAAAAATTTCTGTTGGGTTGGGTTCAGTTTAAATGCAAGCAGCACCCACAATCTTATCCATAATTAAGGGAAAATGATCAAATCTATTCCTTACTTTGATTCAATTTTCAATTATATATCATATTCTCAAAATTATATCAATTTAGCTATTCAATTTTGCAAATCGTATCAATTCTATTCTATTTTAATTTAAGGGTTTAAATGTATTTTAAAAATTATTTTTAAATTTTTATAAAATAAATTTATTTTTTAACATCTCTTTCTCTTATTTTTTAACAAAAACAAAATATAAAAGAATATAACCTCAAAAATTAATTTTGAAATATTTTCATAAAATTAATTTTAAAGTCTTCATATTTTAATTTTTTTAAAACTTATTTCTCGACTTTCAATCATATTATTTAAAAAATTTCTAATAAATATTGAACACAAATACAAAAAAAAATTAATAATAATAAATTATTTTAAAAAATGAAAAATTATTTTTTAATAATATAAAATATTTTCTGAAATAAAAAAAAATTAATCTAGCAATTCAAAAAGCACATCTAATAAATCAATTATTATATACTCTAATATTAATGAGAATAAAAATACAAAAGAAGTTTTTTTAACTATCACTATGAAAAACAATGGAAATTTTAAGAATTTATTTAAAAAAAAAAAAAATTTAGCATAATCATATTTTTAATATATGTTAACTGATATAGTAGTAACAATACCAATGTCCATAATCTCTAGGATGCTAGACTTCAACCATATTGACTAAGTGATATGTAGTTGAATGAACGTAAATAAAAGTCGTTGAAATAGATTATTGACATTGAAAATATCTTTCTGAAAAAAATAAAAAAGTTTCTTAAAATTTTGATTATTTTTAATGGTGATAGTTTAAAAAAAAATTCCTTTATATTTTTATTCTTATTAATATTAGAGTATATAATAATTGATTTGTAAGTTGTGTTTTTTTTATTGCCAGATTTTAAAAAATATATATATTTTTCAAAAAAATAATTTTTTTATTATTAGAAAATAATTTTTCAATCTTTAGAAAAGAATTCAAAAATAAATTTTTTTATTTTTGTCCAATATTTATTAGAAAATTTTTAAATAATAGAATTGAAAGTCAAGAAATAAGTTCTAGAAAAATTAAAATATGAAGACTTTTATATATAAAATAATGTAAATTTTAATTTTATGAAAATATTTCAAAATTAATTTTTGGGGTTATTTTGAAAGTAGTAAGATTAATATTTGAAAATATTCTTTTATATTTTATTTTTTGTTAAAAATAAGAAAAATATTTTAATAAATAAATTTATTTTATAAGAATCTAAAATTAATTTTTAAAATACATTTAGACTCTTAAATTAAAATATGATAGAATTGATATAATTTGTAAAATTGAATAGCTAAATTGATATAATTTTGAGAACAAAATATATTAAGTTCGGGATAAATTTGATTATTTTTCTGAAAATTAATAAGTGTACTTCTTAAATTGCGAAACTTGGGATTGAACATGGAATGAAGAAAATACTTAAATGAACCAAAATTTTGAATCAAAAGTCATTAACATCATACCGAACCGAATAATTTTAACCATGAACTATACTGAACTAAATTTTATAACTAAATTAATATAGTACTGAATATTTACAAAATATTGAATCAAGAACTGTACTGAAAAAAACCAAAACTGTACCAAGCCAAAAACTTAATTGAATTATTATTAATATTAATAACAATATTATTATTATTATTATTATTATCATTGCTATTGTTGCTCCTCTACCTCCTACTACTACTATTATTCAATTGACAAGTAAAAATCGAATATCTATTATATTATAATAATTCAATTAACAAATAACAATGTGAAATATTCATTACAACACAATTTAATTAATAAATAAATTTTTAAATTTCTGTTTCAAATCATATCATACCAATCCGTTCCAAAAAGAACTGAATCTTTGTTCAAAACCATCCAAAAAAATAAAATGATACTGGTATGAAAATTTTTAAATTTGGCACTTATATTAAAAATTTTGTTTTAAAAATTTAATATAATTCTAAAGATTTTAAATCACCAAATTTTCCCATAACGTGTACATCCCTACCCTCTAGTCATGCCAAAAACTCTCTATTCGCAAGAATCACAATGGTCCAAGCCAATAAAAGACACGCGCTTAGATCACCGCCAATATTCAAAATTCTTGTTAAAATTCCATACAACAAGAATCCATAGTTCTAATCAACACATGGATAGTAAAAGAGAAAAAAAAAAAAAAAAGCAGAATTAACGATAAAACCTCACTACCTGATGAAGATTTTACATTTAAACCAAAAATGTTGAAAAAATTAAAACAAAACGAGTTGAGGATGATAAGAAAGCAGAATTAACCTTTGATGAGTGTCTCGACAGCTTCAAAGAAAAGCGGTGCCATGTCAGTGTTTGGAGTCTTGATTGCACACTTCACCCCAGGGGTTCCAACAGCTGTGGTTAGCTCAATCAAAAATGGAATTTCTCGAGGGATTTTTGCAGAGAAGTAGAATACATCTTGGTTGGCGTGCTTTCGCTTTGCAATAAAGAACATGTTTGATGCAGCCAGCCGATCTAAAGTAGCTTCTACACCATTCACTACAAGGCCAGCAAAGTCCTTTGAGACCTCATTTGAATCAGGAAGGGACCTCCATGTCTGCAGAGGCAAACGTAACTTACAAGATGAGACTCCAGACATGATCACTAACATCGTTAACAAATAACATCTTCACGAACTAATTTGCTAATTCTGATGCTTATCGCCCTTTGTTCTTATAAGGTTCTCTTTTAAAGCACCCTTACCCCCAAAACCCCCGCCCCTGCCCCCTCCTCTCTTTCCTTTGTTAGACTGTCCAGTTGATATATTAGTTACAGGTAATTCCCAACATATATCATAATGCCACACAAGGAAACAATAGGATGTGGTAGGACAATTAAACTAAAGATAACAATGTTATCAAAGGTTTAGTGTGCAGTTCCAGATTGACCTTTAACAGCACCAAAGAAACCAAAGCCAGTCATTACCACAAGATGTTCCAAGAAAAGAAAAAAAAAAATTTCCTCCTTTTACCTCAAGGAAGCTCCCACGCTCCATCCTCCCTTCCTCAGTGAAGAAAACATGCAATGAGATTTTGTCATTAAAGTACAACACAGGAAGTTGATTGTTTTTAACCGCAATTTGCAAAAGTGAGTTTGGAGGACCAGTTGACATGTTCTGGAACAATACCATAGGCAGCAGAGTTGTTGCCGATTTCCCTGGTTGCAATTGTGGGACCTAACAGACAATAAGATGTCAATTTATATTCATAGTGAGGAAAATTAATAACTTTCACTTAAGAAATGGAATTCCGCACTACCTGTAAGGGTCCAGCAGCTGCAAGACCAAACATATTCTTGTTAAACTGAATCATGAACCCATCAAGGGCAACCTGTGAGTTGTTTTCAAACAGCATGCTATAAAAGATTTGGCCATCTTTTCGGGTTAGCTGTGCACTGATTTGTAAACCATGGCCAGCCGATGCCGGTAGTATGACTGGCAAAAGAGGGCTGCATCAAGTTCAAGAGATATCTCGTAAGCAACATATCTAGACATGAAACTGAGAGTTGCCAATTATGCAGGGTTCATTACTCAACAAATGCATGACAAATCACAAGCTTTGCAAAGTATAGATCCAGCCAAGTGATTCCATACAGGTGTCACATGTCCACTACCAATAGTTTACAGTTCATAAGTCCCAGCACTCACCCGGCAGGAGTAGACGGCTGATCAACAGGGACAATAGCACTATTGTCCACGCCTATCAGGTCACCAAGTAAATCTGGCACAGGAGCAGCAGGTTGAGATGCGGCTGGTGAAGGGGCCTGTTGCCTTGATCCACTGAATGGAACATTAACTGAACTGGATGGTGGCGATGCTCCAACACCAGCAGGATGCGAAGGTGATTCTGAATACCCTGTTTCACCCCCATCAGGATAGTCATCATCTTCAGCTCGCTGTGTTGCTGTCTTAACACGGGTTACAAATGCTTCTGGAAGCTTGTGATACACAGAGGACAATGTAGCTATGTTGGAAAGAAGCTCATCCAGAAGAGATGGATCAAGTTGGTTTGAATCATCATTAATCACAGGCTTCTCAGCTAACACAACATCCTTAGCAGCCTGAAAAAATAAAAGACCTATCAAACACACATGCAGCACAACATACATCTTTACAAATGCGTCCAATGCATATATATATATATATATATATATATATATAAATGCCTACTTATGAAATTTCAGATGAATTCCGTGAAGTTTTTTTTATGTTCCAGACATAACAATTGTGGAATTCCAAATAGATTGCAAAATTTTTTTGGTCCTACATTTACATATAACTACATGCACTGTACATTGTTCAAGAATGTCCAGCAATTGTGCTCCCATTCCACTGGGTAGATGAAACCATTGGACTGACTGCACGGAACAAAATTAGCCCAAGAAAGCAGAATAGATAAGATACATCTAGCAAACTGGATGAACATGTGCTGATTGTGGCAGCATAGGCTCTTATAACATAATAATGTAACTATGCTCATGTTCCTCCCAAACCCACCAATCCTCAATAAAATAGGAAAAAAAATCATATAACGAAGACACTGCAAATTCTAATAGATTGAAATTCAAAATATGATTGTCCAATGCAAAGCCACACCTCAGGATCAGTAGATAGAAGTCGCCAATATATGTATGCACGGTCCCTTAAATCAGGATTGTCTGTTTCCACAGTTGCATTATTCAAAACAACCTGTCAAAAGAATTTTTTCAGTGGAAATTGAATAGCGACAGCCAAATCAAAATGTGCAACGAAAGCAACAACTATCAATAATCAAGAACAGTGATCGAAACACTGTAAATATAATGAGGAAAACAATCATGTCCTAACAATGTGTTCTGAAATTAGTAGACACAACACCATAAAATGTTGCAGCATAGCACACTTCATATCAGTAATACCTAGAACCCAAAACATGAAGCCAACACTGCATAAGATACATTTCATTTACAACTTGTATAAATTCATTGTCCTTGCCTGTGAAAAGAAAAAAGATAAAAAGAAAAAAGAAGAGAGAGATAGAGATAATTATTGCTTCAATGTTTGCTTTAGAAAAGTTTGGCATTTTCCTGATGAAGAAAATAGTATATATTTTCTGCACACGTTTTCTTTTCAGCGAGTTTGTAGGTATTTAGCTCTCTAGCAATTTGGAATGTAGGACCACGAGACACCAAGCCTAATGCAAAAAGACAAGGTTAGACCATCTGTTATGAATTCAGTTAGATTCAACCAATTAGTTCAGCGATTCTAGGATCACGCATAATCAACTGGCAAGTCAGCAGTTATGTTTGATTTGCAGAATTTTGTGTTCAGTTTTCAGCAGTTGTATTTCTTTTCCTGTGTTGCTAAATTTGTGGTTCATTTGTATTGTGTAGTTATTTAGTTAGTGGGTAGATAGAAAGTTAGCTTTATAACTACGTTGTATTTAATTAATTAAGGAAGAAACTTAGCTGGATCTCAAACCTGGGATCTGTAACAATATGCTATAGAAAATAGAACTTCCTTTGGCTACAAGAAACATGACTTTCTTCTGTTAAATTTTTTTTCCAATAAAAATTGAACTGAAAATCTTAATTCATATCGGCTCTCAGAATGTGTGCCATGGGTTGACATTCTAAAGTTAAGGTAAAGTGAAGGATCAAGTGAACCAGACCATAACTGCTTAAAGTACAATCATGTAGGTATAAAAACAAAACCTGAATCATTTGCTGAGGGCCTTCAGTTGGCTTTTTAAGAAAGAGTTTGACAGTTGCAGTCAACAATTGCAACTGGACTTGTGCAGGCTCTTCAGGGAAACTCTCCAAGAAGCTTTCCAGGAGCTCATCAGCATTGTCAATTCTTTCAGCATATTCACCAATTATCCAGATCATGGAAGCCTAAGGAGATAGAAGAAAGAAAAGATATGGATACAAAATATAAGCTAGAATCATAATCAATAACAGAAAAGTATGAACAAAAACAATTACTTTAGCTTCTGGCTCATCTAAAGTGTCTAAGCTCTCGCAGAGTGTCGCAATGATTGATTCATAACTGCAGAGTAAAGGGAAATTCAAAATTAAGTTTAGCAAAAAGGAAAACAAAATTTCACAATAATACTCCTCAAGAGCACCAAAACTAGACTCACGTGTTAGGGTATCTTCTAAAGATGTCTTTGATAACAATAATAGCCTCTTGCACCACATAATTTACTTTAATTTTAATCAACTCTAGCAGAACACTAATGCAACGCTCGGCAGCTCTCTCCAACTTAATGGCACAGCGACCAATGGCACGAACAGCCTTTCTGACAAAATCCACATCTACTTCCGTGGCATACTCTTTGAACTCCAACAGAACCTACAGAAGTGGTCATCAAGAGGATGTCACAACCTAAATAACTTCAAGAATGCTCTTGACTGAAATAGAAAGATCATGCATGTGCAGTTATGCATCTAGCCTTATTCAACAAGAAGAAGCAAAATAAGGGGGGAAAAACAAAAAAACATACTTGATCTATATTTCGGTCTGAGGCAAGTTTTATCATGATTTCTAGCTTCTCCATCTTCACATAAATTGGATCATTGTACTTGCAGAAAAAAACCTGAAAAAGAAATGGGAGAGTATGAAGCATGCCTTGACATGACTCAATTTGAAGCAAAAGTAGGAATTTTCCATGTAAAATTTGTACACATTATCTAGTCAGCAGGACTGTCTATTTACCTTAATTTCATGCGCAAGGATTGTAGGTCGTCTCTGCACAATTAGGTTGATGTTCCGCAATGCAACATACTGGATCTCAGGTTCTGCAGAAAGCAATGTCACAAGAGGAGGAGCCATCTTCTTGCAAAGATTTCGAACAACATCAGTGCTAGTGATAAGTTCCATTTGTTGGAGGATCATCTATAACGATGAAAAACAATAACCAGGATATAGAAATTAATCAAATTTTGAATAATTGAGATAACTTTCAAAGAAATTAATGTTAAAAATGGTGAAGAATAATATCAATAAGTTAACAACCTTAACAGCTGAAAGTACAACTGCACAATTAGCATGTTGTAGTCGTGGAGTAACTCGTTCTACAATATTCTCAGCCTCACGAGCATCAGCAGCCTTGTATCTAGACAGAGCATCCAATATAAAAACTTGGCCCCACCTGAAAACAGTGCAACAGAAACAAATGAAACATCACACAAAAAAGGAAAAAAAAAAAAAAAAAGGTGTTCAAGTGAAGAGGTTGCAGAGGGTTCAAGAAAATTAAGTGGCAAACAAAAGGGCAAAAGAATGAAAGTGACTCTCCAAAGCATGAAGCCATTTTAATGTCAGGAAATTATGCTTCATAAATAGGTACTAGCATACAGGAAGAACAGACAAGTCTAAACCACAAGGGCACTACAAAAAAATGCAACATAGTGAAAGACAGACCAAGGATGTAGCATGCAGAACATTACAAGGTTGGTTGTCTACCCAAACAAAAAGCATATAGCTACCTAAGGAAAAAGATACAAGGGAGCTAAAAGGTGGGTGCAGAGTGGAATGAAACAACAAGTTTGTCTACATGATTAATGCAAAGCTGCATGTGCATATGACCAGATTCTTGAAATACATGTTTAGTGTCCTCCATTTTCATG
Source organism: Mallotus repandus (assembly GCA_949671775.1). Taxonomy (NCBI): domain Eukaryota; kingdom Viridiplantae; phylum Streptophyta; class Magnoliopsida; order Malpighiales; family Euphorbiaceae; genus Mallotus; species Mallotus repandus. The sequence goes on from CATIWM010178804.1 coordinate 13,152, forward strand.
TGTATACCGAACCTAGACATAGAATGTTCAAAATACAAACTACAAAGAACCATGCAAAACTAGATTGAACTACATCAAGCTTAGAATCATAACATAACAAATGATCAGCTTCACATGAATGATGAGTCTCTCCAACCCCAATCATGGAAATTCTGGCTGGAGAGCATCACAATATAGTTAACTTACTCTGTGCACTCATTTAGAGCAGTAAGCAGCTTTGAAAGTGTGTGACTAGTAATCTCAAAGATGGGCCTACTACTGTTCTCTTGAATCTCTGCAAGAGCTGCGACAGCATTTGCTACAACCATTGGATTGTTGTCAGAAATCAAATCCTTGAGAGATTCAAGAAATCCCCTATCTTCAACTAACTCCGCATTTATGTCAAAAAGTTTGGCCACACAAATGGCTGCTGTCTTGCGAACATAAGGATCATCATCCTGTTAAAATAAGTGCAAAATGATAGATTAGAGAATATATGTGGATAACACAGACAAAAGCTGCAACAAAAATTACAAATGCTTTTTAAAAATACAAGGCGAGGAAGCATGCATTATCTAAGGATAGCAGCCTAGTAAAGCACAAAAGAAAAAAAAAAAAAAGCTTAAATCCAATAGACATAAATGTGAATTTATATGGATTCCTAAAACCAACCTTCAGACACCTCTGAAGGGGATCACATAGGTACTCCGTAATTTTGTCAACACGAATGCAACCCATTGTCCGTACAGCCAAAGCTCGAATCAGAGGGTTTGGATCCTGTGAATCCTGCATAAATGACAAGAGAAGCATGTAATGGTGAGGCCAATCACATAACTGAAAAAATAAAAAAAATGGGGATTCAGAAAAATGCATTAGGTCTCCCACCAAAATCAGCATAGAAGTCCTCTCTTCTATGGCTGGTGCAAAGTCAATCTAAGGGGCCTGAGGGCCTAAACTTGGAAGCTGTTCTTCAACCATGTGAAGAACTTTTGCAGCACAGCAAGATATTTTCATTGAACTAAGAAACTAACTGTGACCGAAATGCCCTACCAGAGCTCTACAGTTGATTTGGAAAAAATAAGTAATATAAAACAGAAGAATTAATATTGTTAATGCTCGTGGAAATGTCACCTAACACTGTAAAAGCACAAGAAGAATCAACACAAGAACACGAATCTGTCTCCACCAACCACTCAGCATTTTATTCATCATAAGGGAAACTTAAACCTTCAAAATAAAGGTCTATGAAGATATCAAACAGATAACAGAAGGTAATGCATATCTTATTTGGAAGCCAAGATACACACATATACAGAAACATCAAAAGAAAAATTGATAAAATATCACATAAATAAAAAGTAACATCATCGAATTTGAAAGGACAAGTTAAATATATAATAAGCAATAAAAGGTTCCACACACTGAATGTAGTTCTTACCTTGACAAAAGTATTGACTGCAAGTATGGCAAGATCAGGCTGGCTTTTAGCATAATTAATAAGGTACAAATACACCAGCTTCTTAAGCTCCAAATTCTCTGTTTGCATACAATTCACTACATCCGTAAAAAGCGACGACACATCCTTTCCAACAGTCATGGCAGCAATAACTTTTTTAACAGCATCTTTTCTCTTATCCTACACATACATACATCAAAAGTCATCAGTTTCATATATGATTTTGCAATTATTCAACTGGGCATGATTTATTCCGAGCAATGCCTACATAAACAACATACATTTTTTCAAAAAAATTAAAATAAAATAAAATAAATAGACCTTGTACTGAGAATTGAGCTCTTCTTTAAGTTCAGGGATTTCGCCCTTCTTTGTTGTTGAAAAGTACTTGGAATCATGGCCACTCATGGCTATGGATTTAAGTCAATCAACTCCCCAGTGGCAAATGCAGATACAAAATTAATCAAATCTGAAAAAAAAAATCCCAATTCAAGATCTTCTTTTAGTTGATCTTTTAATCAACAGAAAAATCAACAATTAACTCTGAAAATTTCATGAAACGCTTCAATATGCAGCTAACGTAACTAACTAACAAATCTAAAACTGTCTGCAAACAAAGATCTGATGAAAATTAGAACACTTCTTAATCTTGATGATATCAAATCATATCATTCTATTCTTCACATCTCCAATTTATTATTTTGTTAATAAATTAAAAAAACGAAAATAAATTAATCAAAATAAAGCTTACTATTGCAGAGATGGAGCTATTGCGCAGAAGAAGAAGAAGGAGAAGACCTGAAGAAAGAAGAAGAAGAACACGTTCTTATTAACCAAGTGCTAAAACTACGTAGCTTTAAACCGAAACTACGTCGTTTTGGTCATATAATTATTTCTATAGAACTGCCAAAATAAATATAATTAATATTTAGTTTGTTAAATTTTAAATCTTTTTAATTGAAAAATAAAAAAGTGTAATTGAATAATATGTGTTTTATAATTGAATTGAATTTTTTTAGTGAATAGTCATGTATTAATTTTAAGAAATTTAAAATAATTTTAGAAATAAGAAATGCAGTTTAATTGTTTGTATTATTTCGTAATTTAGGTAGCGATGTCTTTCAAATATTATCATCCAAATTTTTACAAGAAATGAATAATTATAAGAAATGAAAAGGAGTTTTGAGAGAGAGTTCATGAATAATTTTAGAAATTTTTTTAAATGGTCTTGTTTATGAAAAAGAATAATTATTATCAAAATATTATTTTTAAAGAAAATTAAAAGAATTGGAATTTTGTGTCTAATAGTAAAATTTTTCAGATTTTAAAAAAAAAAAAATCAATTACCTTAAAAAAACTGAAAATCAATTCTCCAAAATTTATTAAATTTGCATTTAAATTTTTTTTTTTAAATTTCACCATATGAAATACTTTATATGCGAATGCTAAAATATTATAAAAGCTCTTAGCAGTGCTAACTATAATTTAAAAAAAAAAAGAAAAAAGAAAAAAGAAAAAAGGTTCAACCTCCCAGGAAATTACTATAAAAACAAAAACATACACATTTTCGACACAGCAGGTAAGTCGAACATAGAATGAGCATCATCGACAGATGCTCACAGTTAATAATATACTAATCAAGTCACAACCAGAACTAGTAGCTAATTATCTATTTGAACTCCTCAATGTTTTATTATTAAATATGCAAACGAGTCGAGCATAGTCGAGATTTAAGTAACTCAAATTTGGTTTATTTACTATCGAATTAAGATCGAACCAAGGTGATTATGTCATTTACTACTTGTGAGTTACTCAAAAATCTAAATAAATTTACATGAATTTGACTTGTTTATTAAACGAAAAGCATAAATGAATTTTCATTAAACTAAGCTTCAAATAGCTTATTCAACTGAGCTCATTTATAGCCCTAGTCAGCAGTAGCGCTTCCCACTTCAATCAATTGGTTAAGGGTAAATGAAACATAGAAGATTTATTTCTAACGGCACAATATTTCATATCTCTACAGGAAAACGAAGTTTTTCTATGATTTGCCAGAATGGTAACAAAATGAAAGTGAAACTTGGGGCTATACTAGAACCAACTCCATTGTCAGAACAAAAGCACCCACAAGGTGCAGGTTAAATCCTTGACGTCTCTGCAGTAAAATTAGTCAAAACTCAAGTCGCATTGCGAAAAATCTTGGTACTGCAGGTAGTAAAGTTCCCATAAAATGTACTCTGAAGATTAAAAAAATAATTTTAATAATCTGGGATGATGCACGGTAAGTATTCCTTCAAATCCATCTCCCTTAGTTTATATGTAAACATAATACGTGTAAACAATGAAGGGTGATTCATGCTCTTAGAGCTGGAACAGCAATTTCAGACCAATTCACAAAGCAAAGCACAGATTACATATATCACCATATACACAAATTTCACAATGCAAGTAGGTTTCCACAGTAATAGGGAGTCATCTAGTTGAGTCAATTACAAGGTTCAGCAATCATGATTGAGATGGCCGGGGGAGTCGCTTGGCAATTTCCTGCCAAATCAGAGAGATTGTCAGCTCCGTAATTAAATTGGAATTCCAATAAAAAATACACGACAAGTATAGACTCTATGAATAGTTGCTGGCCTTGGCAGTAGACCTTCCACAGGCACTCCACATAATAGCTATTAAATACAGTTGCTGATATCCCTCATGGGTGTTACAATATACATATGCATTACTTACTCCCTACATGATTGATTAAAGAATTATATATTAGATAATTTTTTAACAAGAAGTCTACAGCTAATAAGGTTCACCTATGCAATTGAGTTCTAGCATTGCCTAGAGAAGAGACGGGAAACACCAACTATGCTCTTCTGTACCCAATTAGCTCAAACAGACGCTTCCACCTCATTTATTTTTCATCCCTCTCTTTTGTCAAGATCATCTTTGTTTTCTCCTCTATTTGCAAAGACCACTAAATAAGGTTCACTGTAACATCAGAATTCAGTTCTCTAGTTATTCAGAAGCCAACAAAACGTTTTGAGTGTACAACTTTTTAAACCCACAATATATTGTTATTTGCTTACCACTCTCCACAACGGGAACTCTCTATTGCAAAAAAGATACATGTGGATGTACCACATAAAATAATGGGCTTGCCAATTGGATTCTAACAAATACAGGGCAATGCACTCATACATCATTCAATCAAGTCCAACATCCACCAAGTCCATTTAACTTCCATCATTTTAATCCAACTCAATATCCATAAGCCAACTACCCAATTGTGGACAGTCCAAGCCTAAATCTGCATTAACTGGTTACAAAACCACGTCTTCAGCCTATTGGCCCCACAAATACCTAGTAATGCACATATGGCATATCAATCACCCTAACTCTAATTACCAGGCTAATGCCTTGTCATAGTATGATTATTTCACTAAGAGTATACACAGATTACTGCCGAAATCGTCCTCTATGCTCACTAAAACATAATCCAATAAGGCTAAGCAAGTACACTCTCTTAATTATTACCAATCATTATCAATTCTTGTAAGCAAGTAAATAACCCCATTACAGATTGGTAACTATAATAATACTAATTATTTCATAGAAAATATTGTTAAACTATCAACATAAAGCTGAAAATATGGCCATAAATCGGAGAGAGGAACAGAAGAGGAGAGCTCAAAAAAAAAAGAGATAATGGTGGTCTATGCTCCTTCGGCATCTAACCTTCTATTTTCCTTTTCTGCTTCTTTTATGAGATTTTCTAAAGTTAATTACCAATCAAAACATGACCAAGATCAGAATTGGGCCACATAATTGCACAAAGTCCAGTAGAAACTCCCCAAGTCTTGAGCCTGGGCAATAGAATCCAAATAATCTTTTTCTACTTCCTTTTTTTTTTACTTTCTTTTTTTGGGGAGAGGCATGATGAACAGAGGTGGAAAGAAAAGTAAAAAAAGGTCACTAACTAAATACTCATATGGTGTTCACAATTCATTGTAGTAGTAACTGCAAATGGAACTAATGCTCTAAAAGGGAAGTGTCTCAAAAGCATTGAAGTCACCTCAAACAGCTGATTGATATTATCTGCAGTCTTTGCAGATGTCTCAATAAAGAACATCCCATTCTTCTCAGCATACTCCTTCCCGTCCTTGAAGAATGAAACAAGAATGTTAAATTAAAACAATATAGTGCATCATAGTGATTATTTGTAATGGAGCACTGTACTCACTTGAACAGGTACTTCTCGATTCTCATGAAGATCAGCCTTGTTCCCAACTAAAGCCATGACTATATCAGGGCTCCCATGTTTCTGTAGTTCCTGTAACACAATACTTTACCAAATAAACTTCCCATATATCCAAAGTGCAAGCATCATTAAATAACATGTAGCTAAATGCATCTATAATTCCTGGAAAGCTTCCAGGGAAACACAGAAAGTACAATCAAAATGGGAAGAAAAATAGACATATGTAAAGACATTATTTATAATTTCCAAAAGACTACAGAACATATTATTTATCATTTAAAAAATTCTAATGCCAAAGTAAGCTAATTTTTAATGAAATGATACATGAAGTAAAATAAAAAGCATAAAGTAGATGACAACTTATTTGAGGTGCACTTGACATTACACATTTTATCTAAGTAATTCAAACTCACGTTCCAATTAGACGAATCCAATCAATTAAATAAAATCCATGTATAATCAAATCCAAATCTCACAATTTAAAATTTCTCCATCTAAACATGATGTTAGAGACAACAACTGGCATAGTCATAAAACCATTACTTTGGGTATATGACCAATTAGTCTTTTCATGCCTGTGAACCAAAGATGTTAGCAATACCACATGTTTACTGCAGTATATATGCACGTACAAATTACCTCAACCAGAGCCTTCCTATTATAAGTACACAATGAAATATGGGAAACCATAATCATATCCTCTTGCAAGAACTGTGATGTTAAACTGCTTAACTAATAAGCTGATTTATTGGTCTTAATGTTATTATTTAACAAATGAAAACCTGGCTTTATATTCTAAATTAAATCAAAAAGTTTATAACTTAAAGTACAAATATTTGGCTATAGCTTCTGATTACTAATTCCAACTCCAGACTGGGTATGTTAAATCCTCAGCATACAGCTTTACCATTTTGATCATATAGTTGCCTCAAAGAAATGCATAAGTAGAGAGCACGAGAGAGAGAGAGAAAGAGAGAGAAGCACTGCTGCGTCCGTACTCCACAGAAAGTACCTTAACCCAATACTGTGCTTTAGTAAATGACTCTGGGCTTGTTATATCATACACAATAACAGCGACTGCAGCACCTCTATAATATAGAGGAGCCAATGCAGCATACCTAATCAAGAAACATGAAGCAATTATAATTTTGCACCAAAAATGAGTATCTGAAGGGAAGAAAGGAAATGAAGCAGGCAGTCAATCCCGCCATAAGAAAAAAAAATGCTGTAAGATTAATTTTTCTTAAGGAATTTAAAAGGTTGAGTTTCAATTTGTATGTAAGGGTATGTGCATGTAGAAATCATTTTCGCTAATAATACCTTTCTTGTCCTGCAGTGTCCCATATTTCAAACTTAACTGTTGTAGAATCTTGCAAAGCTATTGTCTGTGACAGAAATGAAGCTCCAATTGTAACCTGAATTAATAAAAACCAACACATGTTAAATTTGTCAAGAATAACTCCAAGACCTTTAACAGAGTAAGCACATACTCCTATATATTTCTATATACCACCAAAATTTCACTCATAGATACAAAAGATGAAATGGGTTGGAGAATAATACAGCAATGACAGTCTCCTCACCTTGGATGTCGGATCAAATTGACCACGCACAAAGCGAAGAACAATACAGCTTTTACCAACACCAGAATCTCCTAACAGTACGAGCTGTTCAAAGCAATAGACCGAGAGATCAGCTGCATTAGTTATGATTGCAAACTGATGCAAAATATACACAAAATTTATACTTGAATTTCAAAGCACATATCCAACTGCTACGTCTAAGTTGGCTGATAGATACGAATTAAGAAAGGAGCAAAAACTTCTGAATTAGAACTGAAAGATCCCAGATTCTAAATATCCAGGTTATACTTCACCCAGCTAACCTCAGATAAAAAATACATGCTGGAAGCCAACATGCTGCAAAGTTTAACAACAAATTCTGCAAAGTTTCCCAAAAATAAAATAGCGAAAACCATACTTTGACATTATCTTGGAACTATTAATTCAATCTAAAGCAACAAAATTGCATGTAAGGCATCACAATATCATCTGGTAACCAACAAGTTAGTATGCTAGCCATTGGTAAATTTCCAAAGCTTGTCAAACAACCGTACCTTTGTAGAGCAAAGGTAAACAAAAATAACTATGCCAAAAATATGTTTCCTGATACTACAAACCTATAATAAGAATCTAACTGGAACCTAAAAAACTACATCACCAACAACTAGAACAAAATCATGCACTAACAACCACTAGATTTCTTGGGGCTTTGAAGCCAAGAATACCTTCTAACAAGTGAAAGCGCATTAAAACAAAAGCATGTGCCAGAATCAGACTAATCTTCAGAAAACTTTAGAAACCATCACGTTGAAAGTAGACTAAATGGGGATGACCCAAATCCTCAACAAAACTTAGTTGCAAGAAGCATCTTGAAGCAGAAGCTGCCTTCTTCCTAGACTTGTGAAATAACTTAACACCTTAAATTCCTTCAAAAGAGAAATATTTTACCAATGGCCCTCCCATATAGAAAGAACACTATCCTACCAACTATTCTCATAGGATTATACAGAAAGAACACTATCAAGCCAATTATCCTCATAGGACTGTTACAAAAACTAGCAAAACACACTTAAATACCAGCATTACCACATTTTTTCAACATTTAACAACAAGGCTAATTAGATCGTTTCCCAATTGAACATGACAAAGATACTCCCTTTCTAACCCACCCAGAAACAATTTTATATTGCCCAAATTATAAAGATGAATAAAAACAAAAGAAAACCAAAACTTAAAAGTCAGCATATAAAGTCCCAAAATATACCTTAACACGTAGGTTTTTTGCATCAGAAACTCCACTGCTCTCAGAGTTATTAGTTCCACCTAACTGCCCAGAACTCCTATCTATAAACATTAACCCATAGAAACACCAAAAAAAAAAAAGTAAGATTTAGCAACAATGCACAAATGGGTCATCCATAAAATAGCTCTAAACAACAAAGAATCCAAAATTTAGCAACAATGAATCACTAAAATCCAAACCCTATTTTCAATCAAACACCGAAGTATCAATCTTTTCCAGTTCATTAATTAAGCAAAAAAATTCTACAAAATCAACTAAATTAAAGCAATTAAATGACTGAAAGATCAACTTAATTTCGTAACAGTATCAAAAAAAAAAAGTGAAGAACCCAATGAATTAGAATTTGAAATAGACAAAGGAATTGGAAGATTACTTGGAAGAGAAGAGGAACAACCCATGAGTCCGTAGAGGTGCACAGTAAAATAATACAAGAAAACAAATTAAATCAAAAAAAGAAAGTGGAGTGTAAATTAAACTTAGGGTTTAATGGAACGTAAAGAGGAAATGAGTTTTATGTGCAAGCAGACATATGATTTTACTTCGATTCTGATTTTGGTATTTAGCTGCTATTTTGTTGTTTGTGGTTTTTTTTTTTTTTCTTTAATTCCCAATTCTCTATTGCACGTCACAAAAGCCATGGTGTGGTATTTACGGCTCCAAATGCCCACTCTGAAGCTTCCATATATGTTCATTTTTATTTACTGAGTTTTGTATTTTTATATATTAAATTTTTATCAAAATTTAAGTTTTTATTTTTTAAAATTATATTTAGGGACTATTTGACTAAACTGTTGCCGATAGTTATTAACTGTTTGTTGATAGTTATTAGCTGTTTGTTGATAGTTATTGCTGTTAGGGAATAGCTGGTAACTAATTAATGTTATTTATTTGGTGAAATCATTTACAGTTGTTGATATTTTTGTGTTAAATAACTATTATAGATATTAATTAATTTTTTAAAATTTTTAAATTTTCCCATTATTGTTATATATTTATTTATATGTTGAATTGTAATTTATCATACATATAAATTTTAATAAATATTTTACATCTATAATTTTTAAATATTGAAAATAATATGTTTAAGTGTAATAAAATGATATAATAACAACAACAATAATAATAATAATAATTGATTATGATAATAATCATAATAGTGATAATAATAATAATAATAATCATCATCATAATAATAATAGATGAAATTTCAAAAATTAGCCTGTTTGACCAGACTTATTTCTTTTATAGTCAGATCTTTTTTATTTTTTCAGAATTAGTTTTTGCTATTTCTCTTTTGTCCTACTTTTTTTTATCTTTTAAAAATGATCTCTCTGGCGTTTTTCTGTGATTTTGTGTTTTTCGCGAATAATCTATTTCATTTCAACTAAAAATATGTCACTAATGTCATGTCATCAAGCTCAAGCGCACCGCCAACAACAGCGGTAACCTCATCAACCTCACCGGAGGATCACTTCCGGTAACCAGAAACAATGATCACCGGAGACTGCACTTCTTGTTCATCGTCGCCGTCATCATCAATGACTCAAGTCTTTCCTTTCTCATATGGAAACCCTAGGATCGAAGAAACACAAGGCATCATGCATCTTTTCTCCAACAACAATGACGTCGTTTCATCTTTTCTTCCTGTAACTACTCTATGTCTCTCTAGTTCCAATTACAACTTTTTTCTTCATCATCATTATTGTTGATTAATTTTATCAAATTTGTGTTTAGGTTGATTCCGGTTGTGGCAGAGTGTTGAGCAAATTGTGGATAGGGCTGACCGTCTAAATATAAATATGGAGGAACTTTTCTTGTATCCAAGTACTGATATTGAGGTCTAGAGCTTTGTTAATTGGATCTTAGTTAATGGTCAATTATGTTTCTTTCATATCATTTACTTTATACGTTTGTGATTTCATTGTACTATGAGTCCATTCTCATATAAACCATGCCATTGGTTTAGTTATCATGTGCACCAAATTTACCTTCACACCAACATAAATCAATGATAAGAGCTTTTTTTTTTTTTTTTAAACACATCTCAATCTGAAAGGCTTTTGTGTCAAGCTTATACTAATAACTATAATTTGCTTTCTTTTAGGACATATTAGCAAAAATTCAGCCTCTGTCTCCTTGTGCTTTAATTATTGATTCAATTCAAACAACTTATATACAAGGACTTGCTGGAAGTGCTGGAGGAATATCTCAAGTTTGAGTAATTATGCACTTAATTGAACAAAGGCAAGAAATTTTAGTTCAAGATACTAGGCCTCTATTAATTTCTTCTCTTTTACCATCATGTATGGGAACATTAGTTACTTTTATAGCATTTTATTGTTCTAAGTAACTTTTAATTGTGAATCCCATCCACTTTACAATTGAAGCTATTGACAGACTAGAAAGTTGAGGATAGCATTGGTGAGAGTGATGTCATCTAGATGTTTAACAGGTTAAGGAATGCACATCAACTATGTTGCATTTTGCCAAGAAGACAAACATACTGATCCTTTTCGTGAGCATAAAATGTCCCAAATGTGTTAATTATATCTTCATTTGCTTTTACTGTGGGTAAGAATTTAAGAATAATGATTGTCTTTAGTTAAAGAGACTTAATATGGTCTAAACTGATGTATTGCATTAGTGATTATATTTTTATTAATATCAATGTTTTGCTTGTTTATTTCATGGCATATGCAATGCTCCCTCATAGATGGTATGGCAAGTGTTGTTTATTATTATTTTTTTTATAACCATTTATATGTTTAAAATCTATATTTGGTTCTTTGGACTTTAATATCTTGAGGAGAGAAAGTAAAAAAATGACTAATGATTAAAGATGACTTTATTGATTACTTTAAGGTATGATCGATTCTTTAGGTTTTAAATAATGGCATTTACACATTTTTATTTTGGCTTGTTGCAATGTTATATCCCACTTCGCCACAGATATTTCAGAATCATCAATGAAATCGTCCATTAAAACTGTCACACTGTTTCGTGGGCTATTATAATTGTATATATACATCATTTTTTTCTCAAACTAATTTTTAATCAAGTGCTCCATAGAGATATCTTTAGGATTCTCTTTCATATTGCAAGTGTCATAATAATCAAATTTGAATCTTCACTTGCCATTCTTTTTTTTTTGTAGTGGATATGTGCTTTCTAGTACAACTTTATTTAGAAATAGTAAAGATGCCTTTTTGTCCTCTCAAATTCTATCTCAAAAAAAGACACGTTTTTATTTTTTCTTGTTTTTTCTGTTGTTGTTTTCCGATTGTTGTTTTTTGTTGCTTGTTGTTATTTTTTTTTTTTTCAGTGTTGTTACTTTTTGTTGCTTGTTATTGCTTCTGTTTTTCAGTG